>JAKUCV010006130.1:100351-292832 GCA_028386065.3 Turnera subulata
AAGTTCAATATCTTGGCAGTAGCATTATAACATCGATGTTTAACATTTAAACATCGATGTTTGGGTTCTGGAACTCAAGAACATCGATGTTGACACTCACACATCGATGTTGTTGGAGCTCTGGAACTCAAACCAATTTGGCCGAGCTCAAATAACATCGATGTTTAACTCTTAAACATCGATGTTTTGAGAATTTTGCATGGGAACATCGATGTTGGTCACACAACATCGATGTTGTGATGATTCGGCCGAGGCTAAACTTCATCAGAACATCGATGTTTGTCACACAACATCGATGTTATGAAGGTTCTGCCAAGGCTAAACTTCATACAAACATCGATGTTGGTCTCACCAACATCGATGTTATGGCCTAGCTGTACTAGAACGACAATCGTTCTATACACTAACCGACACTCGATTTTTCCTAGTCGAACTCTTTCTACTTACTGCCAAGAACTCCTTGATTGATATCATATACCAATCAAGTTCATGTTGTCAAAACACTTTTGACACATCCAACAACAACATATATATCACATATACAATTGAAATCAACATATAATGATCATGCTACATCACATATAACATATCATATATATATGCATGAACATATCAACATATGCACATAAATCTGGTTTAGAGCTTCACAAGAGGCTCCGCTACCACTGTAAGTTTCCTTAAGCTATATGACATTCATATACCAAGCACAATTTGCAGCGAAAACAAGGAAACTTAACCAAGAACCAAGTGAAGCATGCATAAACCGTATAACAAAATTTACATACCTTGTTCGGTTGAGGTCTTTCACCCAACTGTAGAACAGAATCAGCTAGAGCCAGACAAAAGCCTCGCCCCTCTACGGTATCTACACGAACCGTGACCGGCTTGGAATCGTCACACGAATCCAATCCCGAGCTCACCCGAACTGATGTGCTAGCAACAAGAAGCAGATGCTTGTGTTTGTGGTGTTTTTGTGTTCTTCTTTCTTTCACAAAGAATGAAGAAGCTGAAGGTGAGTGTTTTTCTCAAGGTTCTCAAGACTCAAAACGTTCAGAGAACACCAAGAAAGGAAGAGGATGATCAGATCATACACATGCCAAATGAAGACATAGGTTAGTGGAAGTAATGGCCAACCTTGGCCCATCTCCCACTTAATCATGTCAAGACATGATAATGCTTCCACTAGACTTTCCAGCACAACACACACCATAATGTCTGATCTCTGGTCAATAATTCACCTAATTATTGTAACAAAACGACCCTGGTTCAACCATGGTCCAACCACGGTCCAACCACACCCGGTCCAACCATGGTCCAACCACGGTTCAACCACCTGCTCGAATCAACGGTTCTATGTGTGTGACCCTGTAGGCACTTGTAACGTCCGGCAATAATTGTAAAATTCTCATTTTACAATTATAAGCAAAGAGCGGCGTCTAGCAACACATCATTGCTACCCGAACGACAAGATCAGTACTGATTCTCTATGCCTCGGAATATGTCATCGTCCCTTCGTCCCATTATCTAGATCAAACACGAGACATGGAATATGTCAATCTCGTATATGTTTAATCTATGTTTCTTGATCCCCGAGTTAACTGTATAAAACGGATACCCGTGATATCACCATATCACCTAATCCGAGCATGGCCATGCATTTAACAGTTCAACTCTATCAAGAAACCATCCGATAATATACCCGTTATATGGGTCGGACGAATCCCCTCTTGATCAATCAAAACCCACTACATAATCATCATATACCCAATGATTACCCTTATGTCCACCCAGTTACGGATGACTAGGAATAATATCAAAGTACATGATTCATATGTTGGATACCTTGACGATCTCAGGTCGGAGGACAATACATCTATAAGAACCACTAATGACATACATATAACGTTCCATGTAGGGTTCTTATGTGGGTCGGTCCAGTCCACGAGTTCTCCAACTTGTACCCGTATGTAGAATTCATATCACATATGCAATTCTCAACATACGCTAGTCTTAATTTATTATTACAACCCATCCGTAATAATAATCGACTAGGGATATTTAAGAATATGAAATATTCTAGGGTTATAAGTATGTGCAAGCGTTTATCTCATAAACGATACTTATTGAAATAACCTTAATGTGTATACATGACTACAAATAATCATCCATGATTAGCTTTTGGGCATATTACACTAACAAATATTACAAATATCCGAGGCCCTTAAAATTTCCAGAAAAAATTTATTATGGGCATTAAATGTGGAAATAAATTTACATGATAATAGTCTGGAAGACTAAATAAAAGAGTCTAGAAGACTCAATAAAAGAAAAATAAAATAAAGACTGAAAGTCTTACTATCAAAAGATCCTGCAGATCTTTCAAAGGAAAATTAAAAAAAAATAATATTACCACCAGAAGATGGACATTATACGACCACTAGAAGATGAATATTGTTCTTGCTTACCCTGAGCGCAAGTCATTTTATATTGAATATTTTTATTTTATGTTTATTTTAATTATTATGTGTTATATTTTATTTTATTATGTTTATTTTATAGTATTTTATAATCGTTTCTAGAATAATGGCTCAGGTATTAGTCTTGAAGACAATGCAAATATGACATCCAAGAGGGAGTGGAATTACATGTGGATGTCAATTATTTATGATATCTCGAAATGAGAAAAAGATTAACGCGCTCCAGAAGAGCATAAATTTGAATATGTTCCTGAAGAACGCATGCTTTAATATGACCTAGAAGATTATATATTTATGCTCTGGAAGAACAAATACTCTTGAAGAGTACAGAAACTCCCACTTACAGTAATAAAAGATATTATCATGAATCCTGTTGAATTGACTCTGCTCTATTCCCTGAAGTGAATAAGACAGTATAATTTAATTGTGCCTGCAACAGTGAATGATGTTATAATGGAAAAGCTAAAGGCAAACATGCATATTATTATTGCATAAATGGATCCATAACTGGAGAACATTCAAAGAGGAATTGTTCTCATACATATGTTTCAAATGGTTATTTATCTGTTGGGTACAACGTTAACACTAAAACTCTGAGCCACACTGTTAATGTTGACCCTAACAATGTCGTTCCAAGAGAACCACATACCACCCATGTTATTTTCTCCAGGTATCTCAAACCGATTCGTTGGAGGAAAACGAAGTGGAATCACACCATGATTTTCTCCAGCTTGCCACAAAGTTTCAGTAAAGGCTTATACTGATTCTTCAGATCCCTTAAGGTGCGCACAAAATCTTGGGACCTTCTTGCTACACCCTTGCAATTCCATAGTAACAGTCGTACCTTAGGCCATGTAGGTGGTAACCCTGATACCCTTAGGATACTCCGAGCCATCATGGAAACTTGATAATAACTGCTTTGATTTAATATTTGACATGCAGGCTCTAGCTGAAATTCCTGCAGTCTATTAGATATGAAAAACATAATAGAATTAGCCGAGCCATAAAAACTAGCCCTGAGATTGCCTTGGTCCTCCAGGAAGAAAGTTTCTTCCATAGGAGTCACAAAGAACCTAGATGAGTATAGCTCATCAACAAAAACTAAACGAAGAATTCTTACAAGCTCACTCGGTAATTCCTCCTGTTGCTCATTCACCATGCTATAGGCTAATCTATTTCTCGTTCTTAGAGAGGCACCCTCAACAAAGAAAATAGTAGCTGGGGAATGCATTTTTCTTGTCTTGTTGAGTTTTTCTGAATCGTTATCTTGTTAAGTTTTTTGAATCTTCCCGTCTCAACCACTCCCCTCTTATAGCCTGAGCTTAGACAGCTAGGTGTTAGTTTTCAGATATGGACCCTCTTTTTGTCTCCAAAAAGATCCAGAAGATTTTTTTGGTAATTTGCATTATTTTCAGAAAATTCCAAAGCTTTCCAATCCTCGAGGATTTGCTTTTGGAAATGTTTGCCACTACATTAATTATTTCTCAATGATTCTGATCTATTCCGACATGAGTGGCAGAAATAAGTCTAAAATTGACACATGTATAGCAGCCTAAAGCCGGTACAAATATAGCAGCCAGAAGCTAGCAACTTTAAGTAATTAAATACACAATATTCGAGTAATTGAAACTTACCATAACCAGTCAGAAGCTGGAATGCACTAGCCTGAAGCTAGCAATTTTAAGTGTTTAAATAACAAGTTTGTACAGCCCGAAGCTGAGATCAACTAGAAGTTGATTATTGGATATCTTGTTTGGCTTGACCGGTTGGGTCATCCCGGATCAATAATGATGCACGAAATATTATTTGGTCATTCATTGAAAAACCAGAAGTTTTTACGATCAATGAATTTCCACGAGTTTGTTTGCTGCAAAATTAATTGTTTGGCTTTCCTAAGAAGAGGTTGGCCTAGAATCACCAGTAAGTTTGGGAATAATTCAGGGACATGTACGCAGATAAATAAATCTGCAGTGTTGACCATCTAGGTAAATTTTATGATGCATCGACTGGATGGTCTATTGTGTGCTTATTAGACGCAAGTCGGCATTGTGCGCACTTATTTTAATGATTAAACCACTTGCTGGTACACATCCCTAATTATGTTAGAAGACTATATGTCTAGATAATACTGGTATATTTCTTTAATGGATAATGTATATCATTGGACAAAAAACCTAAAAAGATCTGGGCGAATATTTCCAATTGATTGCAGGACCAATGCTAATGAAATATTACTGTTTGAGAAAATGGTATTTTACATGCAGCAGCACTTGTGTGCATCAAGCCAACAAGTTGTCATAAGGTCTCCCCATTTAATTGGTTCATGGGCACGAACCTAGTAACTCCCATCTTCGGACCATTGGTTGTACAGTATATAATGCTCCACCACAGCATAGTAAAATTGGTCTTTTAAAGAAGACTGGGAATATATGTTGTGTATGTTGGGTATGTTGATTATTAATTAAATGAAAGAGTTTACCCAACATAAGGGAGAGGAAATAAGCAGCTGGATCAAGATATTATTGAAATGCATTATCAATGTATGATTATTGATCCTCAAACAAATTAGTGTGAACCTGAAGTTCAAAAGATGATTCATTTGCAGGAAAATTGATATGCAATTGCCAGACAGATAAAGTGACCAAATCTTATATACCAGCTGCAAATGCTTCTGTTCAAATTAATGTTCCAGAAGAACAAGTATAATATGCAAATGAATCTAAAGTATGCCAGAAGCGCAGAATATACTCGGTTCCAAAAGAAAACAAAATTCTCGATAGAGAAAAAAGGAGCAAAGAGATAAGATGACCTTAGTGAGAAAATAAGGCCTCCAGTAGAGGTTTAAATTAAAAGTCCTCAAGAAGAGGAAAAACCTCCGGAAGAGGTCCCTTACACAATTGATAAAGTTCCAGAAGTAATTCAGGTACCTGAAATAATTAAAAGTGATGAGATGTCGATTAATTATACAATGTCAGGAATAAGATGGAACCGACGTAAAATAACCGTCGACGGAATACTTGTTTTATTTATAATATAGCGCTAAAAAAATGAAGATCATGAACCTAGATTGGTGAATATAGGCGCAGTATGATTGGCCAAAAAAAAGAAAAGAAAAAAAGAAAAAAAAAGAAAAGACATAAGGCTGTGTTGGACTCGCTTATGAAGCGAGAAAATTTTCTGGACCGGTAATCCAGATGGTGTAGAACCAGTCAATTGAAAAATGGATATTTGTGCGAAAAGGAAATCATAATAGAGAATGAAACGCCCCGACCCGTATTTACCATACACAGTAAACACGTGCCGGAATTGTAACGACCCAACCAAACAAAGCCCAGCATACAGTGTATACAACAGAAACTGGCTCAACAGCCCAAAATATATACATCAAAAATCTGGCCCTTCGGCCCAACATCAAACATATCACCCGAACCCGGGATCATCAATAATAACACAACCGGCCCAAAGGCCCAACAATAGCAATAAATAGCACATCGGAAGACTTAATAACTCACAAAGACACTATATGCGACACTGATGCAAACTAATGGATCAGAGACCTGTCCAAGGGATACGCCACAGCCTGTCTGGAATGCATCAAACCTGAACCACAAATAACTCAACCTACGAGATGAAAGCCCATAGGTGAGGGGTGAGTCCGAAGTGCCCACCGTGTAAAACCCATAAGCAAATATACATATACAAGCAACCGTAAATTTCCAAGTCACATCACCAACAATTAACTAAGGTTCTTACGAACCTTAGATGACACACTTGTGATTCTAGACACGCTATTCCAATTTTATTATCAGGGCCCCTATCACAAGTTAAATGATGGCATAGTCAAGCTAGCTAGCCCGTGGATCCCGCCCTGGTACCTCCACGTATAACTGGCACAGACAGGGAGCAGACCCCAAGCACACTCTCCCCCAGCGCCTAAAAATAATAATTGGTACAGACAGGGAGCAGACCCTAAGCACACTCTCCCCCAGCACCATAAAATAAACGACTACCATCTGGCTGTTCCAACATTTAACTGTGACTTACTAGATGTCTAAGTGTATCCAGTTTATTAACATTACTATTTTAGTCTTGATACCACTATACTATTAACCAACCATCAACTCATTATCCCGAGAAGGTTCGCAGCCTCTCCGCTCGTCTGGATAATAATCAATACCACATAACCATCAGATTCCACATAATAATGTTCCGGTACTCAAATCATGTCAATCTCACAGACAACAACAACAACGACAAATTTATCATCACTAACATCATCAACATCAACAACAATCAACACTTATCACAACAACCATTCACAACCACAAGTATAGTATCATATCAGCAAACATCACACACAGTGAATAAACAGCAACTTGATATCACGGGCAGTATATAAATATTTACTTAACCTCACCTTAGCCTGTTACTCAACTCTGAAGACAATAATCGGTCCAAAGCCGGCTCCTCGGGAAACTGCCCGATATCAAAACCTATACAACAAAACAACATGTTCACATAAATGCACATAATTGGTATGCTATGATGCCATAAAGTGTAAATTAAACCCCCCCCCCCCCCCCCTCCTCGGTTAAATGTTATCATCTCCATAAAATTTATTATACTTGCCAAAATATAATTACCAAGTATTATTATTTTATTTTTTTCAAAAAGGTATTATTATATATAGTTAGTGAAATATTTCCCAGAATATACAATATCATATTTATTTCCAAAATATTTTCATAGTATATATACCCCTTTCCTAAAATTATTTACTCTTATAATAATTTTTCAAAGAAATTTCATATTATAATTATATTTTTTCAAAATAATGTTAGTGATATCATTTTATTTTTTTCCTAAAACACATTCATATACTTCATATATATATATTTTCCAAAATACTATAACTCATACTTACCACATTATTATTAATATAACCATAACATAATTACCTTAATTTTCCAAATAATATGTCCAAGTAATTATTTTCTAAAACATAACCATATACTAGGTATACCAAAATAATTATTTCCAGAAAAATATAATTTATATAAGCTATATTCTTTTTTTCCAGGATTAGATATTTTATTATATATATTTTTTTATTTAATTCGGACTGGGCCAAAAAGCATAGCCCATGTCCAAGCCCAAGAACTAAGTCTAACAGGTTCAGCCATACCCACCACTAATGTCCGAGCTCTCAGGCCCAAGACAGCTGGCCCGAGTTCAAACCCAAGGGAGGTCTAGCCCGGATGCACAAGACCCAGGCCAAGGCATGAGCCTAAGCACAAGCCCATACCAAGACCAGGCCCGTCGTCACCCCAGCCTAGGCAGGAAACCGGGTCAGCCCGACCCAGAGTCACGACCCGGTGGCAGAAACGGGTCACTCACCCATGCGTTGCAGAGGACGCGGCGGCTGTTGGCGGTGCGGGCGCGGCGTGCAGGTGGGGCGACAGCAGCGAGACGGGTCCGACGGGACTGCTCGTCGGGTCGTCTCGTCCAGGCGGCGCAGCTGCTTCTTCGTCGTCGGCTAGTCTGAGGGGAAGCGGTGGCTTCGCGTCCTGCAGCAACGGCGAAGAGGAGACGCGTCGTCGGAGGAGGTCGCTTGGGGTTGCAGGCGGCGGCGAGCGGCTTCGCGTCACCTGCTGGTTGTGAAGAGGAGCACGGCGCGGGAGGAGATGAGGGCGGCGAGACGGCGCGGTGTTGGTCAAGGGTCGGCGACGGCGGAAAGGAAGGAAGAAGGGAGGAGCTGGATGGTGGTGGGTGTCGGGTGGTCTCGGTGGGCGGCAGCGGTGGAGGGTGGCTGTCAGTGTGTTTTGTTCTTTTTTTTTCTTTCTTTTATTTTTCTGGTTGGTTTGTAGTGAACAGGAAGGGACTGGGTTTATGGGTTTGTGTTTGTAGGAGAATATACTGGGTTTTTTTTTTTGCAGGGAAGAAGATGGTACTGGGTGCAGAGAAGAAGATGGTACTGGGTGCAGAGAAGAAGATGGTACTGGATGCAGAAATCACGGGTTTCACAGGCAGGAAAAAGATAAGGCGCCGCCTGCATTATTGCCTCAATAATGCAGGCGTGTCCAAACCGGACCAGAAAATAACTGATGTACCCACTTAATTATTTTCCGGTATGATTTTTCTGAGGATTCCGGGACCCGAAAAATACCAACTTAGGTCCGAAAAATCCACGAAAAAATCCCAAGCGCGGGAAAACCCTCGGTTTCGAAAAAACGACGCTCGATTTACCTTGAATTAATTATCCAAGATTAATTCATTCGGTAAATCACTGTAAAAAGACTTTTACAGTCCCGGTAAAAATCCAATTTTTTTTACCTGGGCTGTTACAGAGAAATACAAAGCACGGCTTATCGCACAAGATTTTACCCAAACGACTTGGTATTAGTTGTGAGGAGATATACTCCCTTGTGGTGGATGCAATTATTTTTCATAAGTCTGGCATAATATGAAAAGAATTAGAAATGCATCAAATGGATGCTATTACAGCCTATTTCTGTGGATCCATAAGTCATGATATATACATGAAGATCCCTGAAGGATCCAAGTTGCTTGAAGCAACTAATTTCCAGGAATATACAAAATTTAGCTAAAAATTGATCTTTATACGGTTTAAACCAAATTCGAGTATGTGTAGTATGATTGCAAATATGCACTTATTATTGTTACTTATGTTTATGATTTAGATACTATTTTTAAATATTATTGGAACTCGTGAAGAAGCTTCCAAAAACCGTGCTATATTTTAAGAAAGAATTTGAGATGAAAGATCTCATAAAAGAATTAGACTAGTCTTGAAGTACCATATGGTCCTGAAGTACCATATCATAGTGCAATATATTTTGCTAGTAATATAAAGCCTGAAGCTTTACCATAAACTTGTTAGCAAAATATCTTTTGCTCTAATTTTTTCATAAAGCCTGAAGCTATCCATTATCTTAGGGTATAATGGACATGTAATTATTTTAACCTTGTGAGTCCAAGGAGAATATAGTATGTTTTGCAGGTGCAAGCCATTGATTTGATCCACATAAAGAGCAAGCAGATACCAGAAGTATCATGGCAAGCACAAAACTCTACGAATAATGCAGATACTAGTCGAGACTGTGCTTGGCTAAGTTCGATAATGTTGCACATTCAAGATCATATAGATAAGATAGCAAAGAAGATGCTCCAACAACAAATTATGAAGATAATGCTGCCTGCATTGCCAATTAAAGGAGTAATGTATCAAAAGTGATCGGACGGATCATATATGTCATCAAAGGTTGACAAAGAAGATTGACATGCCTTGACATCAAGAAATCAAGAGAGGCTAAAATGAAGGGGAGTAGAATACGCACTGCACTCTTTTTTCCTTCACCAAGTTTTTATCCCACTGGGTTTTTCTTGGTAAGGTTTTTAATGAGGCAGTTACTCCAAAAAATATATTCTATTCAAAGTACATCAGTATTCAAGAGGGAGTGTTATAAAACGTGGTGAATACTGTTTCACCTAATATATTCTACTCAAAGTACAACAGTATTCAAGGGGGAGTGTTATAAAACGTGGTGAATACTGTTTCACCTAATTGTATTATTTATACCCAGAACAAGAATGAAAATTGGATAGCTGAAACTGCTCTTCCTTCTTCCCATCTTCTCCCGCTTCTCTTCCTCTACTGTGTGCTTTCTACCCCTAATCCTTCTTCAAAAAATTTTATAGCATAATATCAATATTCTTAACATGAAACCATTTTTTTACTGCATGCTTTTTCCCACGAGACTACAACATTGGTTGGTTATCTCATATCTGAGCAGTTTATGTAAAGTCCACAAAAAGATAGAAAAAAAAAAAAAAGAGAGATGGGAGGATTCGTAAAAGAAATAAGGATACGGATAATGAAAGGAGCCATACTATTACCAAGTAACTAACAATTTATGCCCCCAATACCATTGCTTCGTTATCCTTCCGCTACCATCTTATTCTGGGCGCCAGCTAGAATTCCCTCCCATGCAAATTTGCTTCCATGTCCACCACTATTTCTATTCCATTCTCTTATTACAATGCCTTCTCCACCTCCATAACACACCAACAGCGAAACCCATCCCTCAAAATCCCAAAAACCACTCAAGCCTCTGCTTCCAAAACGCTTTCGCTTTCTCTTAATGACGACACTTGCAAGCAGGGGAGCCTCGAAGAAGCCTTTGAATCATTCACTGCTTCTCTGTCTGACCGTTCTGCCTCATGTCAGGTTTATCCTGATGAGGTCTATGCGCAGGTTCTCGAACTTTGTGCAACCAATGAAGCTCTATTACAAGGCCGGCAAATCCATGCCCATGTAATGAAATCCAGTACAGGGTTGGATTCTGTCTTTATGGATAGTAAGCTTGTGTTTATGTACGGAAAGTGCGGGTCTCTCTCGGATGCAGAGAAGGTGTTCGAGCAGATGCACGAGAGAACCGTATTTACGTGGAGCGCTATGGTTGGAACTTATATTTGGAATGGTGAGCCTTTGGGAGCTATTGAGATGTACGGTCGAATGCGGGCCTTGGGTGCTCTTCTTGATTCTTACATTTTTTCTTCCGTGCTTAAGGCGTGCGGTGCAGTTCAAGATGTCAGGTGTGGGGCTGAAATTCATGGTTTGGTGATTAAATGTGGGTTTGATTCGATATTGTTCGTTGCCAATGCTCTTATCGCAATGTATGCCAAGTGCTATGATGTGGATATGGCGAGGAAATTGTTTGACAGAATGCATAGCAAGGGTGATGTGGTGTCATGGAATCCCATAATCACTTCCTATTCTGCAACGGGACAGAGCACAGAGGCACTGAGATTGTTTAGAGAAATGCAAATGACTGGTGTTAGAGCGAGCACTTTCACTTTTGTTGCTGCGCTTCAGGCTTGTGAGGACATTTCTTTTAGGAAATTGGGGGCGGACATCCATGCTGCTATTTTGAAATCAGGTCAATCTCGTCATGTTTATGTGGCCAATGCTTTACTGGCGATGTATTTTAGATTTGGTCTTGTAGAGGAGGCCGTAGAAATCTTTGATAAGTTGGATGGAAAGGATGATGTCACTTGGAATTCCATGCTTGCGGGTTTCATTCAAAATGATCTATATGATGATGCTTTACAGTTCTTCTACAATTTACAGGATGCTGGTCTAAGTCCAGACTATGTTTCTATAACGGACATCATTGTGGCATCCGGGAGATTTGGCTGTCTGTTAAATGGAAAAGAACTTCATGCGTATGCAATAAGAAGAGGTTTTGATTCTAGTATACAGCTTGTGAATTCCCTTATAGATATGTATGCCAAATGTTGTTGCATGAGTTATGCTGGTCGTGCTTTCGACAAGATGCCTGATAAAGATTTCATTTCTTGGACGACTGTTATAGCTGGTTACGCTAATAATAACTGTAATGTAGAGGCTCTAAGATCGTTCAGGAAATTGCAGATGGAAGGGATGCAGGTGAATTCATTAATGCTTGGGAGCATCTTACAGGTTTGCAGGAGACTGTACTCCCTGTCGCAGGTAAAAGAAATTCATGGTTTCACCATAAGGAAGGGGTTATCTGATCTCATGCTTTTGAACACAATACTTGATGCATATGGAGACTGTGGAAGCATCAATTATGCAACTTGTATGTTTGAATCAGTTAAACATAAAGATGTAGTTTCTTGGACAAGCATGATATCATCTTATGTACAAAATGGGCTTGCAAATGAAGCTTTCGAAGTTTTAAACTTAATGATAAACTCTGGTATTGAACCTGATTCTATAACTCTAGTGAGCATACTTTCTGCTGCTGCTAGTTTATCTGCCTTGAAGAAAGGAAAAGAAATTCATGGTTTCATTATCCGGAGAGATTTCATTGTGGAAGGATCAATATCAAACTCTCTTGTGGATATGTATGCTCGCTGTGGAACTCTAGAAAATGCATATAAGGTTTTTACATGTACAAAAATTGAAAATCTGGTTCTATATACAACAATGATACATGCATATGGCATGCACGGCCGTGGCAAAGAAGCTGTTAAACTATTCGTGAGAATGATGGATCATGGACAAATTCCTGATCACGTTACTTTCTTGGTAGTTCTCTATGCTTGCAGTCACTCAGGATTAGTAGAAGAAGGTAAAAGAATTCTTAAAATCATGAAACGTGAATGTCAGCTGGAGCCCTGGCCAGAGCATTACGCTTGTTTGGTTGATCTTCTAGGCCGTGCAAATTGCTTAGAAGAGGCATACCAATTTGTAAAAAGCATGCCAATCAAACCTACGGCTGAAATTTGGTGTGCACTCCTCAGGGCTTGCCTGGTTCACTCAAATAAAGAACTAGGAGAAGTTGCAGCTCGGAAGCTCTTGGATTTAGATCCAGATAGTCCTGGAAATTATGTTCTCATATCCAATGGCTTTGCTTCGAGTGGGAGATGGAAAGATGTTGAAGCAGTAAGACTGAGAATGAAGACAACTAGGTTGCACAAAAACCCTGGATGTAGTTGGATTGAGATCGGAAACAAGGTTCATTCATTCATTGCTAGAGACAAGTCTCATCCAGAGTCTGATGAGATTTACCAACAGTTAGCTCAAATAACTGGGACATTGGAGAGAGAGGGGGACTATGTGGCTCAAACGAAGTTTGTTTTCCACAATGTAAAGGAGGAAGAGAAAGTTCAGATGCTTTATGGCCACAGTGAAAGACTGGCCATTGCATATGGCATCTTACGCACTCCTAAGGGAACTCCCATTAGAATTACAAAGAACCTTCGTATCTGTGAAGATTGCCACACTTTCTGCAGGCTGGTTTCAAAATTCTATGACAGAGAACTAACTGTGAGGGATGCTAGTAGATTTCATCATTTTGAAGCCGGAGTATGCTCTTGTGGGGATTTCTGGTGACTCCAAGTTCGCATGTGAGATTGCTCAAGGACGTTTTGGATTCATTCTTGCTGCTTTACTTCAGTGGAAGCACCCTCCAACGGGAAGCTTTCCTTTCTTTTGTCACCATTTAAGATGCTATTCAAATGTGTACAGGCTGAGGTGTAGATCAAAATATTAACGGGTAGGAAGGATTTGGGGTTAACATCATGGAAATGGTCTCACTGAGTTTAGACCCTGAAGTTGCTTCTGTCCTGCATTTTTTTATGCAAAGTTAATACGAGATGACTTCAAAGCATCCATCAGACTAGATGATAAAAGTTGGCCGCATGTAACAACTTGACATATCCCTTATTTTCGGAACTGCTATGCTTGAAACTATTGGTGGGAGAAGAAAGGCACGGATTTATGCTGGTATGCCAATTTCTTTGCCTTGTGTTAGTTCTTTTGCATATTTTTGCCCACGATCCTCACTGTTAATTTGTGATTCATGATGAGTTTTTGCTATTGGATTTGTAGTGATGCTGAATTCACAACACACATCCAACATAACTGATGCAATTGCTATTGCATTCATCTTGTAATGGGAGAAGTAGTAGTTTGAGGTGTGACTGCCGTGTCTCTCGCAGCAAGTTTTAAATTTTCATCAATGAATTGATGGCTACAGTGATAGCGCACCCGACAGATTCTTCACTTCGGGAGCTTCTGTTTGTCTGGACATTTATTTTTCACTCCTCTTAGCATGAAAATCAATGAGAAAGGACCGTTGAGGTTAATGATAATCACTATCCACGGGCAGTCTTGAACAGAACGCACCTGCTTGCATATCAGACCTACTATCAGGTTCTCAACTTCCTGAATCATAATTAGAGAGTATTTAACTCCCTTCAGAGCATAGGTGATGGCCGGGAGCAGTTGAGGGTAGATTCAGGCCCTGAGAAGCTAAGCTTTACTGGAGAATCTATGGAAGAGGAAATGCTAAAACATTTTATTCATGTTCACAATATGCAAACACGAGGAAAAAAGGCAAAGAAATATGCAGGTACGTGAAACTGTAATCTGGCGCAAATATGTGTTTATATGTATATATTCAACTGATATATTTTGTCGAATATTTATCTCATAATGGGTTAACAACTTAAAGAGTTAAGACAGTGACTATTACGGCCGGCTTAACCTCTGGGTAGCTTGGCTAAGTCGCAGATCCGCCCATCACACCGAGAGGGAAACCCTGTAGCATGGCAAGCCTGTCTTGGTGTAGTGCCTCAAAGGTTCTGTTTTGATGTTGCCAATTATGTATCCCAAGGGAACTAAGCAAACGTCCTGCTTGATGTTCATCTTAAGCCAGGGATACGATGTTCCACGCGTTATCCTAGAGCCATCATAAGTTTGTATACCTAGTCTGAACTCTGAAGTCAATGTTTTTGCATGTTCCTGCAATGTGCGTGAGATTAGTTAGAATCAACCCTAGGAAGGGCTAAAACCATGAAACTTGGTTTAGTATGGAGTATGCAGATAAGTTAGCTTGTTAGAAATAATTAACCTCCAGAGCATGATTCCTTTTTTTTTTTTTTTGAACCGTGGAAACTTTCCAGAGCATGATTCGAAGTCAATATTTTTATGCAACAGTCTTTAGCCATTCTTTTCACCCTTGGTTTATACCTCAGACCTTTGAACTTTTACTTTTGCTTTACCTGCATCTTTCAACCTTCATTATTGCTCATTGGATGCACTTGCCTGGTCCGTACTCTAGGTCTGTTTATGCATGGAAACAGACGATACATGATACATCTGGAAAGCTTGAGCCCTGTTGGCTTGTGGATAGGAAATTACTTTACTCCCTCTGTTTCTCAAGGTAGGACGTTGTAGGTTTTTTTTTTTTTTTGGCCTCAAAATATAAGACATGTTGGGAGTTCCAATAAGCATTCAATTAATTTATTTCATGTTTAGCTCTTATCTAACAACCTATAATAATTAATGTTTTAAGTGAAGAATACAAAAGTTTAATTTGTCAGAATCTTAAACTCTATTAATAAAATTATGGAGTGCAAAATTTTTAAACAGACTTGTATTGAGCAATGTACTTCTACACCGAGCCTTCAACAACCTCATGGAATAAATTCTAGGCTATAAAACTGTGTCTCTTTCTGGATGGCAGAGTAGCTGTACCTTAATTGTTAGCAATTGCATACCAATTTCATAAAAGTAAAAAATGAAGAGAGAAAGGTCGGCATGCCAAAAGCAAAGAAGAGATTTCTATTAATTATTTTCACCAGCAGTATATAATGATACAGTGCATTATGTGAGGGCCAGTATAGAGTAGCTTTCCTCCTGTAACTGCTGTGGAGTCTAATACTTTTAACGATATATCTGCATTTCTGCTGCCAGGGGACATAAATGCATATTCTACAGCGATCCCATCCATATTCTGCTGCCAGGATTTTCATCAAGCCCTTTCTCAATTCATGAATACATTTGACTTTTGGTGCTACATTCAATTTCGCGGTACCATTGTTGATACCCATCTGGAAAACGAGGACATTTTTTTTGTTTTGTTGAAGAAAACGAGGATATTTACTCGTAATAGCTTTTGCTAAATCTCTAAATATATCGTTTTATTCAATGAACATGCTTGATTAAGGTAAAACTTGAACTTGGTTTCTACCTTCTTTGTTTATTACCTTTTCAAGGTTACCTGCGCTCGCGCTTGCCCTAGAAAAGGTTGAAACCGGGTTGCAAGTACCTTTTATGTACAAAAGAGCTTTTTTTTTTTTTAATAACTCCCACTCAAGCTTGTCTAAGGTTTTAGCACAACAATAAAAGATATGATTAGCTTTAATTTCATCCAGAAAAAAAAAAGTTTGTTTAAATTATCTAAATTATAAAGAGGAGATTTTTTTTTTTTGTCGAAAGTTAAATATCATTAATTATAACATAAAATACACTTGGATAGATGCTAGAGTTGGTAACTCTAAGATTCCAAGAAAATTACAAATACTCAAATAAGAAGAACATAACACAGTGAACATATAGGGGAGACTAAACAATCTAACAAACCGAAGTAAATACTGATACTGGTCTTCCGTGGAGCTAATCTGCAAGGACTTAGAAGATTTGAGTGTGGCCCAAAAAGCCACGGGTTGTCGGGGAAGTAAGAAAGCGTTCTTCACGAAGAAGGGTCTTGTAGATGACAGGATACACAATCTAAACAACTTTTGGAAAGAAAAGTCGTTCCCATAGGCCGAACCCAACGGCACTCATGAATCAAAACTAACGGCTCTTACAGAGGGAAACCACCCAAAGAAGACATTAACAACGGGATGAAAGAGACGTGAGAACTCCCACCCGTATACTAAAACTTCACCATAATGCTTCGCCTCGCCTCCCACTCGAAGTAAATCACCAACACGAGAACAAGATTCTCCCATCCATGACTTGCTTACCGGAAAGCTTGACCTTGCCCATGGGAAGAACAAAATACTCTCACAAGGAGAAACACTCTCACAAGGAGAACAACTCTCACAATGAGAATAACTTTTATTCCCATATAAGGGTACTAGATCTACAATAATACTAAAAGAGTAAGAAGATGAAGTAGAGAAGTGGAGGGTTCACCATGGATGGTGAAGGAACCATCCATGGCAACCCCCATTTTGAATTTTAAAGAAGAGAAAAACTAGAGAGAAGGAGGAGCCTCTCTCACTAGAATTTGAAATTTGAAATTTATAAAGAGGAGATAAATTTAAACAATAACATTGAAAGATATCTTGGTTGAAGAAAAGTGTTTAGAGTTGTTTTTTTTATCTGTCCGAAGCATAAATACATATAATTGATGTTTAAGTCTGATCAATACAAATCAACCTATCCTACCCAGGTGTGTAGGTGGGTGGCAGGTTATCCAAGGAGGAGGGACATCCTCTCTAATTGTGGCCTTAGCGAGCCAATCAGCTACTTTGTTAGCACCTCTAGGGATTGATACAAACTTACAATGGGGAAGAAGTCTTACAAGATATTTGATCTCCATAATAATAATCCGTACTAAAGTTGTTTAAAATTTGTAAAATGACAGCTTCTAATGGGAGAGATTTTTTTCCTGAAACAACAGTTTGAATGGGAGAGGGAGTATATAAGAAGAGACTAACAGCGTTGAATGTTCCGTTGAATGTTGGCTTGGAAACCTGCATCGTATTCATTCAGGCCTACGCCTAGTTAGGCTGAAGATGGATCGGTAGATCTGTTTGTAGCAGGCTTGGCTAGTAGCAATAGCCCCTAGAGTTTTAGGTGCCCAAAGTGGATGAAGTAAACAACCACTATATTGGTAACACGTAACAAAGAAATCTGATCATCGACTTTAATCTCAACAGAACAAAAGACCTCTCTTCAGAAAAGAGAGTGCTATGGTTACAGCTACAGCCTTTATGCGGTACTTGCAGCACCTCACATATCGGTTCTTGAAGGTAATAGTATTAAAAGCTAGGGCACAGATGGCAATAGCTTACTATCTTCTTTTCTTTACTGGTGACATAACCCTCCCACTACTTTCCCTTTTAAGAATTATTAACCCTCTTACATGGGAATTGGTAAGTGTGTAAACAGTACTCTTTCCTAGAATAATGTTTTATGTACATGATTTGTACGAATTAATGTGGCAAATGATGATGAGTAATGTACGTATAGACTAGTTGAGGGCTAATGTTTTCCTTTCTCTTCTTTCTTGTTTTATCATTGGGTAAATAACATATATATATATATATATATAGGGTCTGTATTATTTCAAAAATATCGTTTCGGAGTCTGTATTTTTTTTGTTCTTTTTAAGGGTCTATACTCTTTTTTTTCGTTCCTTTTAGAGGTCTCAGGCAGCCTCGCTGATGACGTGGACTGTCCGAGACCCCTAAAAGGAATAAAAAATAAGAGTACAGATCCGTAAAAGGGACAAGAAATAGTGCAGACTCCCAAACGATATTTTTGAAATAGTATGGACCCTATAATTTTCTGCTATTTTTTCAAATTTCAAGATAAGGGTAGAAATTTATTAGTTTCGGATGAGAAGTTATAGGGTCCGTACTATTTCAAAAGTATCGTTTGGGGGTCTGTACTATTTTTTGTCCCTTTTATAGCCTGCACTCTTATTTTTTATTCCTTTTAAGGGTCTCGGGCAGTCCACGTCATCAGCGGGGCTGCCCAAGACCCCTAAAAAAAACTTAAAAAAAGAATATAGACCCGTAAAAGAGACAAAAAATAATACAAACCCTCTAATGATATTTTTGAAATAGTACGAACCCTATATATGCGACTTATCTTTTTATCATTCATGAGTTCTTTATTGTTTTAGACATAATTTTCCTTCGAAAATAATCTACGTACTCGGCAAAACTAGCGGATCTATTTGGCAGAAGCAATGACTACAGGGCTAGCAGACATTGTAGTTATACGACCGCGTGATTTTACCGAAATCCAACCATCATCCCCATAGACACTGTGACCACCATTATTTGCATAGGAACAAAAGAAGGGAGAGAGAGAGAGTTTAGCTAGCTAGCGAGCATTAAATCACCAGAACTGTGAATTGACAACTGAATTAGAAACAAAGCAAAAAAACATGTAGCCAAAGCGAGAGAGAGAGAAAAAAGAGCAAGGCATGCCAGGGCCAGGTGCAAGTAATCCAAAACACTGCATTGGAAAACTAAACCCATTACACTGAAGAAGCCAATAATTGCAGGATAGCAGTAGTGACCTTGTGGCTGGGCATGAGGAGGAACAGTCACATTTGGAAGGTGTTTAATTGTGGTACGATGCCTATGGATCCTCCTCTACTACTCACATACTCATAGTCTTGCAAAATTAATACTCCTACTACTTACACAGAGCAGGAGAGAGAGCTCATAAATCCTACTAAGTCATAAAACCTGACCCTGCCATGCCGCCCTACATTTCTACCACCTGTGACTCTAAAACACCACCCTCCTTTATCATCCATCTATATACCTATGCCTTCCCTATCTAGCTATATCTACTCTTCTCTCTTTCTCTTTCTCCTCGCTTAGCTGTCCACATGATTCTTCTTTTAATTCACTGTTACAACACAAGCAGGGTTATGATTCTCTCCATCTAACTACTTAATTAACATATGTCTTCCAACCTTTGTGTATATATTTCGCTAGTCCCCCCATCTTACGACGACACTACTACTACGGCTTCTCAATTCCTTTCTTTTTCAGTCTTGCTTAATCTTTACAGCCTTTGTTTCTGTTTCATTTAAGCTCTATTATTTCGTTTAGCTTGATGGTAGTGAAAAAGGGAAAATGATTATGAAGGTAGTCGCAAGATATGATTTTCTTAGCTCCACACTGAATATGCACACACATCTTCCCAGTTTTGATTCAATTCTTAGATAGGTCCTAGAAGAAGATCCGCTTTACATTCACCTCTTGCATTCTTGGATTATTACACGCTTTCACCTCTTTGAACAACATATAGTTTCAGCCTCTTTCAAGGGCTTTACAATGCTTACATTCTTCTCTGTTGGTAACCAAATGGAAGGTTTTTCCACTGTGTTTTCTTGAGTTCTGATCGAGTTTTGCATTTTTCAGCTTTGTGTTCTATATATAGGAACTATTTTTCTTATAATTTGCGCCCCTTCATACTTTTTAACCTCGTAAAGAGGAAGCATGCTCATTTTTTTTTTTTTTTACCCTAGCTATTGGGAGTAACGGCGACATGGTATTTTCCGAGAGTTGACTTGCTATATTGCACGTTGATGAAGAAGTTCACCAGGGAAAAAGTGAAGCTGCCAGCATGATCTAGCTTTAGTTAGAGGAAGAGGTTGAGGCTAACCCTAGCTAGGTCATGCTCTGACAGCCTCACTCCTTCCCATTTGGGGACCCAAAAGATACCAGACATGTCCTTTGGAATCTTGTTGATGATCAATTATCTATAAAGAAGAGAAGAAGGGTAGTAGTAGTAGTAGCAGTGTATAACAAAATCACTGTAAGTATGTGACTTTCCCTCTCGCTTAGGAATGTCTTGTCTGGCATGCGTTTACTAACTTTTGCTTTAACATTGCCTTTGTTTTTTTGCTTTTCCTTTCTCCACAGTAGCAATGAAAGGGACAGTGAAGTTGAAGTACCCTTCCCTTAACGAGAATGTTGAAGCCTTTCTGTCGACAGTGCTGTTACAATCCAATTATCCTTTGTATTGCTCTTTTTTTGTTTTGGTTTCTTTCTTTCTAGTAGATTGTGCTGCTTGTAACCTCTTTTTTGTCTCAACCATATATGCATGATCAGTGTGCTAACAACAAAATTCGCACAGTGCAATTAAAAACCAGTGATCAGGGTATAAAACGCCCTAATATAGGCTACTTTAGGCGTATTTTTGTGATGCTAAACTAATTTAGCCTTATATAGTAACGGCAAGAGGAATTGATCGGTTCTCTGCAACTCTAGGACCCTTCAATCCGAGGTAAAAAAGAGTTTGGAGGGTCAGTAAGAGGCCAAAAAGTATTTAGATCTCCTGCCACTCCATGAAAAAGTGAAGCCAATGTGATGCAAGCTATACACTTTTAAAGTTACATATATATTCCAACAACTGGATATAATCACTCTCAGCGGGGTACTTCATTAGGAGCTGGTAAATGTACATTGGAGCTAGTGAATATGTTTCCTCATTATTTTCCCGGAAAGATATTAGAGAACAGCTAGTCAATGCCAAAAAATAAGTATGGATATGTCATCATGCAATATTGACTGATCAATTGTAAGCTTGATGACGGTATAACAGTCTTGTGGTATTGCTGTAATGCTTCGCAATCATGTGCCATTGCTGTAATGCTTAACAAGGATCTATGTATGTAAGAGTTGGCTTTTAAGCTTCCTATATATGCACCTTCTATATGTCTTCTTTATGCTAATTTTTTTTTTAATGCTAATATGCCTTCTATATGTTCTTGCTCATAGATAATCTTCTTTTTTATCTTTTAGAGGAAGTTTTGTGCCTTATTGTAGCCTACTCTCCTTAATCCATAACCAAGGTATAGTTTGTTGGTTAATTGTATAATTACTTTTCCTTTTCTACTTTTTATTAATTGAAAGCGCTTATATCATTGCCATGAGGAAGCTAATGAAGTTGCTGATTCCTTGGCTAGATTGGTAGCTAGTTGGCCTGTGAGCTTGTTCATTTTACATGATCCCCCTTGTTATTCATTTACTTTTTACTGATACTAAGGACTGATTATATCAATATTTTATAGAAAGTTGCATAAGGGAGAAATACAAAACAACCTACGTTATATGAACCTAGTTCAGATAGAAACAAAGAAGTACATTTCCTCGCATTGAAAGCAAAAACAGGATCTGCTCACAATTCACTAACTTGGCAGATTTCGTACAGTTAGACAGGATTAGAACATTAAACATAAGTAAGGAACAAATTATGTAGAGGGGTGCCAAAAAGTTCAATGAGGAGCAACCGTGGCGCAAAGTTTTCTCGAATTTCCTCCAGCTCCAATTAGCTGGTGCTCAAAATTTGGCTGCCTTAACCTTTCGGTTAATTTCGCTATTATATTGATGAGTTGTTAAGTACTAGCATCTCGCTCTTTTTTTTTAAAAAAAAAAATCAATAGTGCTAACTAGCATCTTCTAAACACGTTATGTGTACAGAAATATGCCCACTGCAAGGTGAAACAGGCATACGGCCGGGCCATATGGATTAATCTTATGGTGGTGATAACGTAGAATGTTCTATTAGGGGATTAAGTCAGTGGCCGACATGACAGGATTTTCTGATTGGACTTAACATTTACGTGTTAATTATTGGTAGTGAAGCAGGTTTCTTTTACACATATAATCAAGTACTGTCTTGGTTTACTTTTCTGATGAAAGTGATTTAATGGGGCTCTGGTATTTTGAGAGGGAAGAAAAGTTATTGAGCGCTGGCGTTGGTAAAAGTTGTAGAAGCATCATCATCTTATTGTGATTTGGGATATTGGAGCTGTACAATTCCTTCTATGAACTATTTGGCTGATCAATTAAATTTGAACGGAAGAATTATAAAAAATCTCTTCATTTTTCCAACCAATTCCCTCTCACAAAAAAGATAAAATATCAATCTCTTCCTCTTTGTCTATCCAAACCTGAAATTTTTGAAGTCTGTGTCCCATTTGACTTTAGGAATGTCATTAAAAGTATTTTTATTAATGTATTAAAGTGAGAAAACCCCAAGGAAGCCATCAAAGAGATGACTTACAACCTATGCCGTCCATAGATAGGTAAAGAAAAACAGCCCTATACATAACTAAGTTTGCACTTTGGACCACTCCAGGACTTGACACAATCCAGTATGCATCCGAAACAGTATATTTTTGTTGACAAGGGAAAAATATGGCAATATCTATATCTACAAAATTTATAGTCATGGTGATGTTACTGCGTTATTAAGTCTTACGATCTAGGCTGTGTCTCAAAGCTATTGTTCTTTTGGGCTTAAAGGGAGCAAGTAGAAATTAAGTTATGCTTCCATTCCTGCCTTTATGTTAATTAATTGTAAACCTTCTCATAGTCACGTGACTGTGTGTGGTGGAATCTGGTGGATACATAAAACGATAGGATCATGTGATTGAGTATAGTCTTAAATCTTGGCCATAGTTTTCAAATTCAGTACTGGCTAAAGTACTCTATTTCCTTATTGAGGGTTAGTATTTTTTTATTTCACCTATTTTATAGCCTTCTATTTACGTATTTAATAATTTCTATAGAGGAATAATTAATTTTTATTATGGACTTAAATATAAAGGCTTATATATTAATACCTACCTTGTAATTAAGAATGGCAGTGTCGATTAATCTCATCGTCTTACAACCTGTCACAATTTGTCACGACCTGGAGTCTGCGGTGCGAGATGGGTTGGGATTGTGCACCAACAATGTTCATTGGGGAGAATTCTAGTATTATTAGGAATAGTTAATCCAAGTCCATAAGGAAATGGTGAGCGGAAGGCAAGCCAAGTTCCTAACTTGTAAGAGAAGGCAAGCTAGGATTTAGGAAAATGCTTTGTATTTATTATAAATAAACATGAGGGGGAGTCTCTGGGTGTGTGTATTGTTGTTAGGATTTTCTAATAATAATATCACGAGTATTATCCCAATTCTTATTCTCTTGGTTATGCTTCATCCATTGTTATTCTCTAATGTTCTATAATCCTTGTTGTTGTGTTGTCGTGTGTGTGGTTGACTTACTAGTCTAGGGACGATCTAGCTAGTGCCGCACGGTGAGAGTGTGATTTCCGCTTCGCCATACTCTTGCCCCGTGACAAGTGGTAGCGGAGCAGAATACGAAGAAGACAGGATCCTGGCCTGAAGAAAGTCGAGAGTGAAGCAGGAAGGAATGGAGGGTTTTCCTTTTTTTCTGCGTGCTAGTCGACTTAGTTTTGGAGGGTGGAGGAATTGTCGACTTCTGTTTCGTTGCCTTCAAGGAGGAAGACGATTCAAGGCCTGAAGCTTTTGTTGGAGGATTGTGCAATCATCAAAAGGGGGCTACCTTTGGTGGGTTTCTTGTGTAGTCGACGATAGCTTTAGAGGGTTGATTTGCGTTGAATTTTTCTTTTCTTGTTGGTGATTCTTCAAGGCTAACACTGTGGAAAAGACAATTGGCTTGGTGGCGAAGTCGGGTTGCGCAAGAAGGCTTACTGTTTGTGGTGTCGACTTGGTGGTTTTGCTGAAAAGTCAACTATACACAAAGGTTCGTTACTTTCTTTTTCTTTTCTTTGGCTTGTCGACTTGACAGAGGGTGAATTTGTTGTTGGAGCGTTGGCTTTTCAAAGAGAATACTGGTTTGTTTCTTTCTTGCTTTAATCGAATTTGGTGAAGTAGTTGTCTTTAGGGGTTTTGATTTAGCTTGAAGGGGGCAAGTGGAGTTGATTGTGTTGTTAGCACTCTTGGCTTGTTATTTTTATTCATCAAGCACGGTTTTTTAAAGGATTTCTTAGTTCTGTTGATTTGCCTTTGTCGACTTTTATGTGCTTGTCGACTAAGCACTTGCGTGAAGTGGCTTGGTTTGTTACCAACAAGGTGTTTGCGCAGTGGTCCAGCATGCTGCGGCCCCTAAACTCACACGTCCCGGGTTCGATCCGGATAAACGTGGAGGCATGGAAAATGCACCTGTTAGGACTGGTTAAATATGTTGGACCCTGCTCGTGGTCTTAGGCTAAATGCCCGGGAAGCGAGAATGGGTGTCGAGCCACGGATGAGATCAGTCTGGCTTGTCCAGCTGGGATACTCATTAGTATCAAAAAAAAAGTGGCTTGGTTTGTTGCGAGGGATTGGTTGATTCGGGTAGAGTTGGCTACTCATTGAGGCAAACATTAAGGGTTGGTGCGTGGATAGTACTTGGGTGGGAGGTGGACAGATTTGGTGTGATTTGTTTCCGACCTTAGTGCGATTTCGGGATAAGTTCTTACAGAAGGACAACAACACTTTCTTATCAAATTGGCGCAGGGGAAATATGTGCGAAAAACTTGTTTGCATGTTTGGTGTTACTTAGTTGTGTGTTCTTGATTGGGGAAGGAACTTGGGGAGTCGACTGTGGGTGTGGGGTACAACAAACTCTTTAATTTTTCTTTCTAGGGGTTGAAGCTTTTCCTTGAGTTTTCTTGGTAGTTTTCTATGGCCTGATTACACTTGGTTACTGCAATTGTTTGCAAGTTCATGTTGTTTATCGGGTGACTGCCCGATTGGTGTTTGTGCTAGTGCATGGTTGGCGGGTTGATTGAGCATGTTCTGGTGGAATGATTGGTGGACTGGTTGACGTGTGGGCTGGTGCGCAGAATTGGCAAGGCTGCACACAATTGCGCAGGCTGTGTGCATAATTGTGCGGAGCATGACACAGGTGCAAGACAATTGTTGGGCGACTGTTGCAGACTTTGGAGACGACTTTTGGTCGACTTCCAACAGTAAAAATAGGTTCCTAAGATACTAATTGGTACGGTACAAGAAAGACTACTGGTTAGTTTGGTTGTTGTGTTTTTCTTGCACAATTGGTTGTTGGTTTAGGGAGTTTTTGTAGGCGATTTTTGGGGGTTGAAAGCATCGGTAAGGTGAGTTTATTGGTGTGGGTTCAAGGCAGGTTCTGAGGCAAAACTTGGTGAGTTTTTAGCTTCAAGAGCAGGATTAGAATTAATTGGAGTTGGCTTGTTTCAGGGTTGAAATAAGGGTACTTTCTTGGTACTTGGACATAAAGTGCACCGGTTGCTTAGCTTTTGTGATTCATTGGCCGAATTGTGGAGACTAAGAGTGCTATTGGTGTGAACTTTGAGCAGCGAGGTGTGTGGAAACTTTGTGAGTATTCAAAGAGGATTTTGGCAAGGTTACACTTGAGGTTGCTGGAGCAAATTGCACAAGGGAGATCTTTTGGAAATTGCGAGTGTAGAGAGTTTCTTTGGGAGTTGCACTTAGCATGCTTGGATGAGTTGCGTGGAGATACTGGAGGAGAATGGAGACATTGAATTGGACAGTTGTTGTGATGGATTTTATGGCGATCCGGGATGCACACACACGAAGGTTGACGAGGGTGAATGCTACTCAGTTTAGGGATGGTGGACATGGTGTTGGCACGTTCACTGGTGCTGGGTGCGGGTGTGCATGGCATGATGAGACGGACATTCATGGCTTATCCAGGAATGAGGGATCGATGCGGGAGCCAGGTATAGGTTCACGATTGAGGTTCTTGCCGGGAAGAAAGGAAATTCTTTCACAGGCCGATTTTGCAATAGAGATCGAGTGCTCTTCATTCACAAAGGACTATGATGGTTCAGATGGTGGAGAGGGTTCAACAAGTTCTGCATCGACGTCATATGGAGGTCGAGCAATTGATGTTAGTGAGCTAGGTACAAGCGAAGAATGCACGACGTGCACGGTTGGTGGCATGAAGCTCGAGTTACGATGTAGGTTTTAACATCGGGTGCGCAAGTTTCCGAGGCCCAGGAGGTATATAGTTGCCAGGAGGAAGCAAAACAGTCGGTCCGAGGGAGACTTAGTGAGTGAGCACATTCTCGGGATAGAGACGGGTTCAAGGACGTTGCTTGGAGCCATGGGATTGCATGGTGAGCGACGGGATACAAGTTCAGGGTCGTTGCTTGGCATCATGGGGTTACATGATGAGCAATGGGTTCGAGGTTGTGTGGATTGTAGCCAAAGTTTAAATAGGTATGCGGATGATTGGTAATCGGATATGGTTTGACGCGAGTCATAGTTTGATCATAAGCATGGGTTTAGTTCGATGGTTCAGTGGTTTTGGAATTTCAGAGACTGGAGGGATTTTCACAAAGAGAAGTAGAGGCATGAACATCGAAAGTGGCGATTTGAGGGTCGAGCTGTCGGGCATCTTTTGCATCTTCATCATCGAATTGCAACGAGGACGTTGTAGGATTAGGTGGTGGAGGATGTCGCGACTCGGGAGTTTGTGGTGCGGGATGGGTTGGGATTGTGCGCCAACAATGTTCGTGATGGAAGGTTCTAGTATTATTAGGAATAGCTAACCCAATCGTATTAGCTAGACTTATATTCTTGGGCCTAGCTAATCCAAGTCCAAGAAGGAAAGGTGAGGCGATGGCAAGCCAAGTTCCTAACTTGTAGGAATGGCCGAGCTTTCTTTTAGAAGAGTGTCTTGTGTTTATTATAAATAGACATTAGGAGGACTCTGTTTGTGTTGTTGTTAGGATTTTCTAATAATAATATCACAAATATTCTCCCAATTCTTATCCTCTTGGTTATGCTTTATTCGTTATTATTCTCTATTATTCTATAATCCTTGCTATTGTGTTGTCCTGTATGTGATTGGCTTATTAGTCTAGGGACAATCTAGTTAATGCCTTAAGGAGAGAGTGTGATTTCCGATGTGTTATACCGTGACAAATTGCGCCAGTTATGGTCATCTTCTTAATTAAAGATAATGTTGCAATAACCTCAAACGCTGTGGAAAACATAGAAACGGTAAAAGTATGCAATTTTGAAACTGTGTAAAGGATAGTATGGAAACTAAATTTCGTGGCTTCGCAGATACTGACACGCATGACCAGATCTCAAAATTCTTAGAAACTACATTGTAGTGTGATGGCACAGGATACTGGTTCACTGAGGAGGACGAATATTGAGGCTTTAAAATTTTTTAGAGAAATAGAAAGAATATATGATTTGTTCAGAATATTACATTTAATTACTTTTTATTGCTCTTTCTACACAGATGACTTTGCATGCACCCATTGGTTCCATCTACACAAACCTGTCAAAGGAATCAAAACAAAGTTAAAAGAGAAACAGAAATGTCCAAATCGACAACCAAATTTCATCATATAGCATCATCTTCATAATTTGCCTTTGTCAGGTTCATGATCACTTTACTGATTAGGGTGCCTAATGTTGCTTGATCCACGGGAATGTCTATAAAAATATGTACTTTTAATAGGCTACTGACAGCAATTAAGATGCAAATACACAAAGATTCCGACAAAGACAAATGGCACAAACCATATATGAATATTTACACAACAATCAGATAAAGGAAATCTTATCCTCACCACAGCAAAAAAAAAAAAGAAAAAAAAAGACCCTCGTGAATGAAAAATATACATGTTCATGTGCATCAAGCAAATGAGAGACAACTCTTGGGACACCAAAGTATCACATGTTTTTTTTTTTGTTGTTAATTAGGTCATTCAATTTCCTCCCTCTTATACTACTTCTACTACCTAAGAAGACATGAAAATGGGACCCATAAAAACTACCTTGTGCTGATTATAAGCACTCTTTTTTAGGATGATGGAGGATATTTTTGCATTTGAGAAAGAGAAGGAGAGAGCTATAAAGTTGATAAAGTTTCATTGTGAAATATATAGAAGAACTCGCTAGCTTGTCTGCATGGTGGTGGCGTGGGGATGATAATATTCATTTTGTCTTGGCCTTGGACCACTGCCATCTGTTGTCTTCCTAATGTATTATCCCTAAAGCTTTTCAGTTTCTTATTCTAATTAATTAAACCGAATCACTAAACACACTAACACCAATTAAGAGACGAGACATCATTTCCCTGACCCCTATATATATAGTCCTCTCTTCCCTCTGTCCTTTAACATCCTACAGGGAATCATCAAACCCAGAAACAGAAAAAAAAAAAAACAGATCAATTCTTTTCCTTCCCCTCCCCTCCCGGTTTAATGAGCTTAATCTCTTATATTATATATCAGTTTATCGTGCACCACTATCAGTTGAAGCTGCCAGCATGATCTAGACTTCCTTCTATTCTATATATGTCCGTTAATTTGGAGGAAAAGTCCAGATCATGTGGTAGCTTCACCTGTTGATGGCATACGAAACCAAAGTACTTCAGCCCAAGTTCAATTCCAAACATACATGCGGTTAGGTAATATATGGATGTCATTTGGTCAATGCTTTTGTCATCGAGCCAGGCTTCCAGGTTTTTGATTTCCTTTCTTTACTTTTCCATAATTTGCTCCTCTTGTTAAATATTTTCCAAAATACTGGTGCGGTTGCCTGTTTACATTTTTTTTTTTGTGAGGAATTGCCTGTTATCTTTGGTTTCATTTGTATTCAATCGTATATAAATGCAACCTCCTTTCATAACCTTTCGATGAGGGAATATTAATACGTAGTTTGCAAAATATCGGTTGTAATATGTTTTTCTTTTCTTTTCTTTTGAGGCTGCAGGTGAACTAGCGAGCTGGGAGAGGAGGCGAAGGCTGTATATATATGTACGTATTTATATATAGAATGTATTCGAAATTAATTCTGATCCGGTGCTCATCTTTCAGTTGGAATCAACACTTTTGGCATGTATACTTTTAATTCACTTTATTCTATGTAAACTGCCTATCAAGATTGGGTTAGAAAAAGAACAAAACTGCCTAGCAAGACGTGGCTTATGAGTAGAGGATTTCGAGTCTGTCTATGGGAATATGATTGCGATTTACATCATTGAGCCACATAGTGTAATCGCGATATGTAGACTACAAAAGTATAAAGACCTTTTTTTTGATATGTAGACTACAAATTACAAAAGTATAAAGACTTACTGAGTTTCAGTCTTCTTTTATGTTGTAGGATTCCGTCCTACATATGAGAGCATATACTGTTTGAATATGCTCGTTTAAATTAAAAGAAAAAAAATTGTGTTGAGAGGGAAGCGTCCAGAAAAAAAAAAACTGATTTGCCACTTAAAATAAAGTTTCAAATGAGGGTTTCTCGTCACTTAATTAAGGGACTCCTCCGTAAACACTTACAATTGTATTTTCAAATTATTCACCAAGAAGAAGAACTGTCTACGGTGTTGGAACTATCAAATGGGAGTGTGACAAACTATAATGTAAAGTTTTTGGAGAAAAAAATCATGTAATAAGCATTTTTTAAATATTTTAATAAGATTTCACCAAGAAAGAATTTATGTATATATCTATATATGAAGCTGGCGTGTCTCCGATTAATTCCACTCCGGAACGATTAAATCTATCCAAACGTAGGTGTGATTGCGGTGACGAGAGTATATTCAAATTCATGTGACCGTTGAGCCTGTAACGGTTCATTAGCCCTCTTTAAGCCTATTTTCTATTTGATATTCTAGACCATCATCACATAAGAATATTTTTGAAGTCATATAATTTGATTTTACTGGATTTGTGGAAAAGTACTTGCCTCTCTAATAGTGGAATTTTTTTGCCATTAATGGAATTGTATGATCTACCTAGCGTAGCGACTAAAAAGCGTACTATCTCTTATGCTAGTGAATCTTGTCATGCTCGAGATGCGCATCAGATTTCGACTTCCATGATGGAATAAAAGGGTAAAGACAAAAGGCGAGGTGTTGCCTAATTAAGCCAGTATAATTTGGCCACATATCTATCATCTAACTAATCCGGATCTTATGTCTCAAATTCGACTTTTTTCTTTTCTTTTTTTGTGCCAGGAGGTGACTGGTTAATAAGGAATTGCTAAGCAAGCACCCAAAAGATTATGCAGGATCACATCTTTAACAGCGAGAAGATATCACTGTTAGGGGTTATAGAGGCAGCATTTCTCATGTCCTAATGTCTGCTGGTGCTTTTGAGATCCCCCCACCTTATCCTTCACGCATTGAGATCATGCACCCACTTTTCAATTGTCTATAGTTCTAATTAATTGGTTGTTAATCATATAGGGTGTTAATTTATACATTATGATAAATATATATTGGTTCTGATGCAATATTTTTTAATTGTTGGCTTAAATCATCAAAGAACATACCAATGTGGGGTTGGTTCAAGTGGTAAGCGACTTGTTCCGCTTAAGCGAGGTCTCGAGTTCGAGTCTTCGTGTATGCAGAAAATTCCCATTGGGAGACTCACCCACCATAGCCAGGTGCGCGACCCGGATCGGATCCGGATTAGTTGGGGCAAAGCTCTGGATACCGGATGGGCAACCAAAAAAAATCATCAAAGAACATAAAACTAGCTGCAAAAAGTTGGGGAGGAGAAAGAAAAAGGCAATTGAATCTTTGAGGCCTGAGGTATTTTAAACAACCATGTGAGGAGTATATGTTAATCAGGATATTTTTGTTTATTCATGGGAATCCTTAAAGTGCTTATGGACAGATCAAAGGTGATAACCTCCTTTAACAACCTGAATCTAAGATACCCTTTAGAATACTAATTGTCCTGCCACTTGTCTGCCTCCCACTTGGCCCCCTTCCTTTTCTTGTTTCCTTCATATTCTTTTTTGTTGTAATAATAAGTGTGGCGGGAAAAAATGGGATAACAAACGGCCGAGTACTATATCTTTTCTTCAAATCTCATTTGAGTCCTAAAATAAAAAAATGACTCATTTGAGTCTTAAAACATTTAAAAAGTGTATTAAACGAGTCTCCGTCAAAGTTTCCGTCTATTTCATACTTACATGGCAGTTATGTGTATACATAAAAAATCATAAAATTAAAGGAAATAACCAAAAAATCTAAAAATTTAAATCATTAATTAATGAATACAATTAATAATAATTAGTCAACAAAATAATTACTAATAACGATTAGCAATAATTAATGACAATTAGTGACAATTAATCACTATTTCCCCTTAGTAAACCTTCCCTTCCTCCCCCAAATTGAAACTCCACCACCGTCTCACCTCACCCGCCGCCACGCCGCCACCCTTCCTCTTCCTCGTCTCAAATCCATCTCCAACATAAATCCCCTCCTCCCCAAATTAACTCCACCACTGTCTCGCCTCACCTGCCACCCCTCCTTTTCTTCTTAATAATAGCAAAAAAGAGAAGATGACTGATGGTAGAAGATGGTCTCTGTTGTCTTGGCATTCTTTTCTTCTTTTTGACACCAAAAACCATGGCCAAGCTTACAAGGTCATGGGTCGGGCAGCCACCAGGACTTGACCCAGCAGCTCTATTCGCTAGTTTGGCCTTGTCCCCCTCCACAGTGACACTTTCTCCACCTGCCATCCAAGAACACACATCAGTAACCACCCGTTGGTGCATCATCATTTGCTCCTTCACCTTCACCACGCGCCCAAACTCCAACAATGCATTCTATACACCCACAACAATAGAAGAAATAGTAGCAGTTATAAACTTGTACGGCAACGAAACAACAAAAACAAAGAGACACACATAAAAGAGGGAAAATAAGCATCAATCTATCTATATAATCTAATCTAATCTATCTACATCTTTCTTGATGTGTTCTTCGACAGCGAACCTGGCGAGGGAGTCGATCTCGACTCTGTTCTGGGAGGAACCGAGGCCAACGGTGGTGGAGTCCTTAACGCCGCCGAGGGTGGTGGCCATTTCGGAGTCGCAAAAACCGTGGGCGAGGGAGTGGGCGGAGAAGAAGGAGGTGGTGAAGATGGAAAAGATGGGGAAGGTCGGCGATTTGTTTCTTTTTTTTCTTTTTAAATAATAATGATACTTTTTATCTAATAATATGATGTTTTTTTTATTATATTTTTCTCACATGACAACTTATGTGGCATACTTGTCTTTGTCAAGGATGATCTGGATCTGATCTGTATTAAAAAAAAAATCAAAGTTAACAGAATAAAAGACCAAAAACTTTGACAGAGACTCGTTTAGTGTAGTTTTTAAACGTTTTAGGACTCAAATGACTCGTTTTTCGATTTTAGGACTCAAATGAAATTTCGGAAAAAGATATAGGACTCGCGATGTTGTTATCCCGGGAAAAATTATCATTTTGTATTTTATAATGTAAAACAACCAATGGGCCTATGTATCGAAACCGCTGGTTGTGGAAGTACGGTTGGATCCATAAGCTACAGACCAGTGAAGCGGAACCCAGCAAAGCTTATGGGTTGGGACGTTGAGGACTTTGAGAGTTGAGAGCTGGGCCATAAAATCCAAATCAACCTTTTGTTGGTCATGTTGCAGCAAACTCGCAAACCCAAACACTCGAAGCCCAACGGTGAAATCTACTGTCAGCTTCACTAGTTTATTTCAATGTAGTAGTAAGATCCTGTTTTTGGGTGAGGCTAAATGGAAATGAAACTGAAAGAGAGGTTCAGGACAATTTTCTGCTTTAGGATTTAACAATTTTTTACATGAAATACATATGAAACTTGCCAAGATTACAAGAAGCACGCGCCTTAAAATAGATTCATAGGAGGAATCCACCAAGCTGAAGTCACACACACTATGAAGGAACATTGTTGTACAAATGGCAGACTATAATCTTCTCTTCTGTCGCAAACAGATTAACTACACTGTAATCACACTTGGACGGCATGTATGCGTGTCCTAACGGATTATAGTGCTAATAAAAAATGTTCTACTTTCATCCAGAGAAATAAATCTTTTCTTGCCACATTCATGTCCTAGATCTTTTCAGGGCGTGAATTTGGCAAAAAAAGCTTCATTTACCGTGACACAAGTAGTTTCTACCTGGATAGTGCCTTCTTACGTTGACTTTGTTCATGGAAATGGGCAGCTACTCGGCCGATTCCGGTTTTGTTTGTCTTTGCAACCAATTCGAAGCCTTTTAGGAAGAAGGTTTCTTGTAGAACATAGAATGCATAACCCTTTTGTAGATGGGTATTGGGTTCTTGAGGTGACTGAAGAAGGGTTTTCCTGAAACAGGTATTAGTTTCACAAACCAGCCAATTGGCCAGGAAACGGCAGCCAACACAATACAAACTAGCCATTGCCACCAATCCAACCTCTCTGTGCTGGCAAACTTCTTCAGGAACTCAACCATCACCACCTGAAGAATGATGGTTACCCCCACAATTCCAATAAACAAGTGATTCCTATGCAGGCCCTCAAAAACATTCTGCTTTTCCATCTTCCTGGCATTGAACTCGTTGAATACTTGGCAAAGCACAAAGGTATTGAATATCAGGGTGTCATTTACCGCTGGACTCACATTAAAGATGGACTCGCCCTTAAATTGTAGTGTCAGGAGTACAGCTATCTGGTATAGAGCCTGAGAAAGAAGATTTCTCCACATTATATTTGTTATGAGGGGCTCAGTCCTACCAACAGGAGGCGTCTGCATTAACTCATCAGTTGGTCTTTCTGTAGCTAAGGCCAAAGCTCCTAATGTATCCATAATGAGGTTCACCCACAGCAGCTGAACTGCTGTTAAGGGAACCTCACCCGCAGAAACTGCTGCAATGAAGTTGATTACCAGAGCTGCAACATTTACCGTCAGTTGGAATTGGATAAATTTCTGGATGTTGTTGTAGACACATCGCCCCCACCTCAAAACAGTGGCCACCGAGGTAAAGTTATCATCCAAAATGACAATATCTGAACTCTCTTTAGCTACCTCGGTACCTTGAATGCCCATAGACAGCCCTATATCAGCTTCTTTCAATGCAGGGGCGTCATTTGTTCCGTCTCCAGTCACTGCAACAACATGACCTTTCTGTTTCAAGCACTGTACCATTAGCAATTTATCAAAGGGGGAAGACCTTGCCATTACTCTGATCTTATCAATCTTCTCCATTCTCTGTTCATGAGTGTAGTTCCGGAATTCAACTCCTTCCACCACCTCTCCATCGTCTACTTGATGATCAAACTCTAGTATTCCGCACTCTGTAGCTATAGCTTTTGCTGTGAAAACATTGTCCCCGGTTATCATTTTGATGCTTACTCCTGCAGATTTGCAAATATCCACAGCTTTCTTGGCTCCTGGTCGGCATGGATCCTTGAGTCCCACTATTCCCAACAAGGTTAGACCATCTTCTTGTAGCTTTACCAGCTCATTTTCTTGCTTGTTGACCATAATTTCTTCATCTGCAATTCTTTTGTGAGCAAAAGCAATGCACCGAAGGCTACTAGCCGCCATACTTTGGATTATTTTCCCAATGTTGTTTCTAGCATCTCCATCCAGTGTCTTTATGATCCCATCAGTCTCGTAGTAATTTGAACACATGGCCAATATCATCTCAGCCGCTCCTTTCCAGTGTACATGGACACTGTCGTCAGCCATTTTTCTTATCGAAACTCCACTTCGTTTCTTCTCTGAATTGAAGGTTTCAACGTGGAGAATGGTACAGTTTTGCTTCAATTCCTCCATGTCCATACCCAGATCAGTAACTGCCCACGAAAGAATAGCTTTTTCAGTAGGGCTGCCTGAAAACTCCGGTGTAGTTCCTGATACTGGCTTGTAGACACCACCAGTTGTGTTTAGACCAACTCCTTGGTGTAATAATTCGTGCACAGAAGAAGCAAGTATTTTGTTAGATTTCTCTTCAATGCATTCTTCTCCAAGCCAGAATTTGGTTACTTTCATCTGATTTAAAGTCAATGTTCCTGTCTTGTCAGTACAAATGACTGTAGCTGATCCCATGGTTTCACAAGCTGAAAGTTTTCTGACCATAGCCTGATCAGCCATCATCCTCTTCATAGAGTAAGCTAGTGTTAGCGTAACGGCTAGGGGTAAACCTTCAGGAATTGCAACCACCACAATAGTGACAGCGGCAGATACAATGCGTAAAACTGAGTTTATTATATCATCTTTGTCTGTTTTACTTCCCTGATACTCCTTCCTGTGGTACTCATCCTTTGTGTTTCCCGTGAAATAACGAATTAACATGACAGCAAGAACAAGGAACGCAACTGAAAGGCCTACCTGCCCAATAGAAGACGTAAGTTTGTCAAGCCTAGCCTGTAAAGGTGTTCTTTCGTTGGAGTCGCGATTTATGGAGCTCATCATCTCCCCCCAGGCAGTGTCCATCCCCACAGATGTCACCAGCATTCTTCCATATCCATCTGCAACTTTTGAGCCTGATAACAAGAACGGATTCTCCTTGGAATTGACACAGACATGATCGCTCTCTCCTGTCATGCTTGACTCGTCCACTTGCAAAGAATGGCCATCCAAGAACAAGCCATCCGCCGGGATTTGATCGCCAATCTTCAGGCAGACAATGTCTCCAACTACAATATCAAATATGGAGATCTGTTGTCTCCTTCCATTTCTTAGTACATCGATTTTGATATTGTCACTTATTTTTGATAGTTTGTGAAACTGAGTCTCCTGTCTAAAGTTGCTGAAAGCAGAGACAACCACCACAAGAAAGACAGCCACAAAGATACTCCCACCTTCATACCATCCTTCTTGGGGGCCATGGTCTTTGATGCCAAATCCAAGAGCAAGACCAGCACATACCAGCAGGATAAGTATGGTGGTATCTTTGAAAGCATCCACCACAAAGAAGAAGAACCCTTTTGGAGGTGGCTTATGGTAAGTGTTGGAACCAAAGATTTCGCGGCGCCTGATCACATCTTGGCCATCATCGCCATTGATTCCATCTTCCAAGTTTGTCCCAAGAGCAGTGGCAACACCTTCAACTCGTCCGAGGTGGTTAAGACTCACCAAGTCTCTCTCCTTCAACATCTCAGAGAGTCTTGTTCGGTCAACGTTAGTGGAAGCAGCAGGCATAGTTCCAGTTCCATGAAGCTTGGAACTCCTTGGTTCTATGTCAAGCACAGTGTAGGGAGCAGAATGCAAGATCCCCGAGTACTGAAAATGACTGCTGTTTTTTTCTGATACAACAATATCTCTTACCAGAGAAAGCATTGCACGCACAGAGCGGATGGTCAAATAAGCGACCCGCCATCTCTTTTGAGCTCTGGTGATCAAGGTTGTGGTGAGGAGAGTGTGACAATTATCAAAATAGGACTGTTTGCTCCCTGTCATGGCTCTAGTACAAATATTTCCCAGACAGAGAGGATAGAAATGTAGAAGAGTGACTAGTTAAGAGGGATAAGTCAATAAGTGGAGTTAGAGGTTTAGAATTTCATTTTTTTCTATGAATCGGACATTATGGGTGGTCTTTAAGTTCTTTGTTTTTTGGGCTAATTAAAAAACCTTTTATTCATTTTTTAAGAGTCAGTTAAGAGCTTATACCTACCTCTTGTCAGACAAATTACACTTTCAGTTTCCCTTTAGCATCAAGGTGATCTTAAATTATTGTAGTTGCCAGTAGGAACAAGTAAGCCATTTTGGCTCTGCACAATTTGTTATTGTTGTGAAAGGCTATCTGATTTGCGACTGTTATTCAAAGACACCTATTGATGTCATGTCAGGCGAAGGAAATCTCCTGGAAATTTAATAGAATGAGTGCTTACACTTTACCCCATCATGTAGGAAAACGCGTTTCTCACAGCTTCTTAATTAGTATACCTGTTGGCCACAACTTGCATTGCATGGACAAATGTGTATCAGAATTGCAGGGTGCGTTCGTCCAAGAACAACCTAAAGTGTAGTGGTTTCAACTAAAGCAAAACTTTATTCCTCAAAGGAAAAAACGAAAACTAAAGCAAAACTTTATTGAGGTCCTCCTGTGTCAGCAGCACATTTAGTATGCCTTATGCTCAGGTTGACAATTGCAGATTAGAATGGTGGGTTTCAATATTTTATTTTGAGATGGATTTTTTACCACTTTATCGAGAATTCTTCAAAGACAAACAAGAAGTAGGAAACGAACTTAAGGTTTCGTTCCAGGGCACGGATTTAATATCTTTGCGGAAAAGCTCATTGTCTTGGCTGAATTGTTTATGTACATCCATTTTCTAATCCTAAAGAGGTTGTTTCTACTTTCTACTGCCAAAGCGGATCCAAAGCAGCTGGTTTTAGACTTCTTAATAGTATTACGATTACTTCTCCACATTCTACTGTTGCTGCGGCACAACACTCCAAGTAGGGAACAAAATAGAATGCAATAGATGATATATGTGCAAGCTCTTTAACTTTGTTTTGTCCAACTCGGCTTTGTCGAAGTAAAATTGGTATTTTGGTCTTGTATAAGAAATGCTTGTAGGTGAATACTTGTCAGTAGCAAGAGTCTGTTGGCAGGGCCTAAGTGGCAAGGTGGCCTGACAAGTCAAACAAGTGTTTGAAGCATAATCTGTCCGTATAATTTGGCCACATTTGTACAGAGACCTTTGTATTTGCCGACTCACTGGACTTTTCCTCCCTCGCTTGCACGGGAAGAAAACACATAAAAAGGAGTTTTATTGTTTTTCTTGTTCTACACAATAATTTAGGGACAAGGAGAGGGTAACAAGTGCAATGACCAAGAACCATACTACAAAGCGAGCCGAGGCTTAATGATAAAGGCTTCTTGTTCTTTTTTAATAAACCACCTTTTGTTTAACCTTTCTTTCATTTATCGCCTGAATTTCCTGCCAAAACGGGTGTGGAAAAAAAAAAAAAAAAAGACGGGAAACGCTAGTTAAATCAAAAGACAAGCAATATATATGTTGAGAACCTACCTCTGTAGGCTGACCCGACTCCAATCGGGATCCCATTAATCAAACAATGACAGGAACCATCACTTTCAACTTTAAGCAATGTTTTGAAAACCGGATTAGTAGTCGAATCGGTCAGGGTTTTGGTATAAATGTAATCACAATCAAACCGCCGTGAACCAAAACTATTGAATCCTAACCAGGTTCGCTTCCCAATTAAACTGGTTGGTCCAATACAGTTTCAATAATCAGGATTTACGACTTAACCGTTTACCGACAAAAGAAAGGGTACCAACTTAACCCAATGCTTAAGAAAAGATTTCAAAATTTCATGCCAGCTTCAACCAAAGGAACTAAACAACTTGAACGGTTTCCTTTCCTCTTGTCAACAAAAGAATTTAGCCAAAAGAATAAAGAGGGGCAACGTTAGAATTTAACCAGGTGTGGAACCTGGATTAGTCAGGACAAGACTTCAGGAGGGAAACAAAAAAAAAAATAAAATAAAGAGAGGCAACCTTAGAAGGAAAACCTTATCCACCACTACGTATGCAATCATTTCACGGAGTTTAAATGACGAAATGTTAATGCCGTACGGCAGTAAACATATTTTCTATCACTTTAACATTGAAGAATAATATTTGTCTTATTTTTTAAAAATTAAGATGAGAAGTGAATCAGAAACTTCAAAGCTACTCCATAGGAGGGATAAGCGTTGCCAATCCGCAACTAGCAAATTGCTTCTACCTAAGCGAAATTTTGGATTCGTACATACAAAAAATTACTATTGGAAAACTCACCCACCATAATCATTTGCACAAGTTATATTGGATCCATAATAACCGGGACAAAGCTCACTATACCAAATGAGAAAAAAAAAAAGAAAAAAAAAGCATGGATACTGCTGCATAATAAAGTATATCACTCACAGTGCAAACACCATTTTTCATGCGGGACACACGGATGAAACACGAGCTTTGGTAGATATTATTGACCTGATTAATTGCCAGTTTTTCCAATGTATCTTCTACTTGGTCATCAGGTTGCTTTCCAAGGAAGCCGTAATGCGCAGTTTCCTCTTAGTTTCCTTGTGCATTCGTCAATCTTTAATAATATCAACCTCTCTCGAATAATAAAAGCTCGAAGGCAGCCGGCATTGATGGAATCCTACCATAACTGTAACGTCGGCGACCGAAAATGCTAAGTTTCCCTGACATTTCACATCAAGAAGAATGATACTTTAATTTTTTTGGGCCGTCACCGCAACTTCCTTGCTTCTTCCATATCCACAATTCCATCGATGACATTGTCTCGAGATAGCTACTTGGGCCACATAATTCCACGACTGTCGTGTAGATTATTTAAGCTGAATGATGCGTGATGGAAATCATCTTTGATTGAGTATAATGTTTGACCAAGACAAGCCATGACAAAGAGATGATGCTCGGGAAGATGTGATTGCCGATTACCAGATTTTTCTAATTTCTCCAACTGTTTGCCAAAGTTTTCTAATTTCTCCAACTATTTTTAATTCGTTTTATGTGAGAGGTGACAACTCAACATTTTTTGGTCTAGCTTAGTTCAATTTGAGTCAAATAAGCCCATTAAGAATTAAAGCCCTCCAGTTCTCAAAAAAAAAAAAAAAGAAGTAAAGCCCTCCAAAGTTTTTCTCCACTCCCAATATTCGAACTCCAGACCTTTCCTTAGGATAGCAAGTATCGCTCGAACTGGAGATCTTGCTCGAGGGTACCAAGTATCGAACAAAAAAAAAACTTGAGACCTTGCTTGAGGATACCAGTGTCAAACCACGTGACAACTCTTACACTGTCACTCTTAATAGACATAAAGAAAGACCAAAACTAGGTTGATCCTAATCCAAGTTCGGATAGAAGTTCAAAACTGATGCATTTGTCCAAAGTTAAAAACCTAAATTTGTCTTGTTCCTGACGACTTCTATATCATATGTAATAAGCCTTCCCATATTCTATCAGCGGCTCAGCGCAGATAAGATAAAATTAGCGCCCTTAACTCCAACTTCGTGCCAATCAGAATGATAAGGTTATGTCCAATATTAAATTTAATGGTCCATAATCCAGATTATCCCCTCATCAGAATAAATTTCAACTCATACTGGCGAATACAACCGAAGCACCTATAAGATGTTGAACCTTAACATGTACACCCCAACCACATTACCGCCAGTAAAAAGTTCACAAAGTCTTCATTAGCATGCCAAACCTCTAGATTCCACTCACCAGTTATGAATGACTACAACGATTTCCTTTCTTTGACTAAATGAGTAAATGTCACCACAAGTATATGACTTTGGAATAATATGTAACTTGCATGTTAATTCATCGTTGATGGGGGTAATACAGTAGGTGCATCCAGTCATAGGTTGTCCCGATGAATCTATGAATCCATGCTCAACCAAATAGTCACCAGTCCCTAGTGCACATGTTGAGCATGAAAAGTACAAGTACCAAAGATCATAATGGCTAACAGAGACGGGAGACAATTAAGCTTGGCACTTGCCTGACTCCATTGCCACACCATCATGGGCAAGCAGAGCAACTAGGCAAGTCAATCAAGAATAACAAAAACACGTCATAAGACTTGCCCATTAACTCCAAGCCAATACGTGGAAAGCAAGCTACATAGGATTTAGACTATAGCCCGTCCAGAACCTTAATCGATGAGACAGCTTGAGAAGATGACACAGAGACCACCTTGTCATGCTAAGTAGTCTTAAGCATATAAAATGGCACCATATATTATCTATCAAAAGTTCCAAAATAAATTTATTTCAGATATTTTAGAGTAGATTTATGTATGGAAACTAGAAACTCTCGTAAGAGAACAATATGCAGACCTTGAAACAAGGAAGAAACATCAAAGTTATGCCACAGCAGGAGGGCCAATAGCCTAGCAACCTACTCTTTGAATGAGTTACTAGATCTAACCTTTTTGTTTTAAGCCACAAAATTCCAAGTAGAAGCTCCTTTATTTTACTTGTGACAACGTTATATTTATACCTGATGTTTGTTGTAACTCATAAATTGGTAATTATTATTTGTAGACATAAGTCACATGCTATTTCTATTGAAACCTATAAACTTCTCCCAAATCACAATTCAAAAAATGGCTAGAAGTCACAAGTACAAGTCATGCCAAACGGACACTTTGGCTCACTCTTAAACTTTTGAATTACTGGTTAATAAGTTGATATGGATAAAAATTCATCTGCATTTACAACCAAAAAAGTAGCATATGGGTTAGTAATAACAAAGATTCGATAGATTATTGACTTTAAGGAACGAATTGAGCAAAATAGTTTTTACTTGTGACCAGTGACCAAATCAATTTACAAGGAATCAGAGGCATCAAAGTTCCGCCCAGCCGTAACTAGTGCCTTCAAAATGGGTGAAGACTCTAATGAATAATGGGTAAAACGATGAGTAGAATGCGTCATTTTCGCTTTCACTGTTACGCTAAGCACCCACCTAGTCTAGCCTAGATTAACAACTGGGCATAAGAACATAAAAGGTGCCTTCCACCAACTCCAAAGCAAAAGGCAAGCTTGACAACCTTTCTGAGAGCACATATGAGATTAAATTAATTGAAGCAGAGTTTCATACTTTACAAAAGCCACTAAATCAAGGTCATCCCCACCCAAAAAAAAAAAAAGGGAAAAGAAGAAATAAAATTCAGTTGGGATTAAGGCATTTTGGCAATGATACTCCAACAGACAGAGCCCTAAGTACGAAGTAACACAGTGGGGCTATACATATGAGCAGCCATGCATAAAACCGAGCAAATGTCATATAATCTTTCTCCACCAAAACGCAACAACAGACACCAAGCTTTCACGGAAGGTGAACACGCTAATACAAAGCCATTGCTGGATTGTACAGTTCACTCACAATGTTCGGCTTCTGATAATAGCAACCTAACCTGAACTTTCACTAAATCATCAAACTAGCAACCTAATGTCACTCCCAAGGAGTAAAGGTTTCAGATGTACTGCGGTGCATCCTAACCATATCCCATCACTCACTATTAGCGTCGGTATAAAAAAATCTTTAATTGTTACCTAGATTACTAACCATATCCCATTTTAAAAAGCAGTGGACGAATCCCAAGAGAATAGTAATGAAACTTAGCTCTACTACCACCGGAAAACAACACTATATGTTCATGTCAATTAGCAATTTAAAAGACAAGCATAAGCAAACATACCACTCTTTCACTGCTTGAACAACCACTGATATTCGGCATCTGAGCCCAGCAACTCACTAGCTTTACGAGTCGTAACCGGCCCAAATCCACATTTCCTCGATCCAACCAAACGAACCCACCACCACCCACTCTTCCCCTCCGGCACCGAAACCGAGCATACCAGCCTCCTGGCCAATTCCTTCTCCGGAACCGCAATCCTCGCATCCCGAAACGGCGCCGCACACTTCTCCCTGGCCAATCCAACGCACTTCTCCTTCGCCATAGCCAGGCACCCTTCCATCTCGCGCTCCTCGCACCGCTCCCTCTCCTTCAGATCAGATAACTTGGCGGCTCCTCCGCCGCCAATCAGACCCCGCCACCAGGAGGGCTTACACGTATCGGAGGCGCGTATGGCGCAGCCAATCCTGGCCCCGGCTTCGCATTGCCGGATGATCTGTGACTCGCAGGCCCTGTACGCGGCGGCCCAGGAGCGGGGGTTCTCGAAGGCGAGGACGTAGGATGACGGGTTGTCCTCGTCGTCCAGTGGGCCGGCGGGTGTGGGGCCCCGGAGGAGAGGGACCGGGCGGTCGAATTTGATTGTGGTCGCGGAGGCCGAGTAGTCGTCGAGGTTTAGTGGCGTAGATGAGTCCATTAATTTAAGGGTTACTGATACATATTGCACGGGAGAGAGATAGGCGAAGCGAGTAAGCTTTTTTTTTTTTGTGATCGTTTAACGTTGGTTGGTGTGAGAATTAGACTCTAGCCGTTCGAGTGAGCTAACACCGGGTGGGGTAGCGGCAACTGCCGCGGTGGGCTTTGGCTTTTCTTTCTTTTCTTTTTTTTTTAAAAAAAAAAATTTGAGGAGAGGAGGAATGGGGAAATTGGAGGAATGGTGAGAAGATTCTAATAATTCCCCATATTCTCAGGAAAAAGCATAAGCCCATTACCTAACCCACAAACAACGGCCCAGCTGCCTAGTCCAGATAATGCAAACAAGAGGTAATGCAATAGATTTCCCCATAAATTTTCGACAAGAAATAAAACTCCCTATAAATAGATAAAATCATCTATTAACCGACTGGGTTACAAATGAGCCGATATAGGGCTGAGCCTGGGTAGAGCCGAAGTTCAGCATATAAAAATTTTAACGAGTTAAGTATGAATTTAGTGTTTAGGCTTAAGATAAATACGAGTGGAAATTGAGCTTGGCTAGATTCATACAGACAATAATAGTTTATTTAACGTCTGTATTTAATTTTTTTCATCATCAATAGTTATGTTAGTTAGCTCTATCTAACTCGATTTGAGTTGTTTCATTAGAGAGTAAAATGAATTTTTTTTAAAAAAAAAAAAAGATTAAGACTAGAAGAGATCAAGTGCGGAATTGAACCCACCAAGGAATTAAATGTCTTTCCTTTAGAATATATTGTTGGTATCAAATATGTTAGTAGGTCATGAAACTTTGCGATTTTACAATTTGGCCAAAGGGTGGCTACAAAATTGCGGCACTTTATTTATGGAGTTGATAGCTACAATTTATGCGCTTTCTCCACTTAAACAACTTAATGTAAAGCCCGGATTTAGTCGCTTTTCACCCATAAAGACATGACCAAGAAACGAAGTCGTCTTTTCACATATATATATATATCAATTGAGGGTGAAAGGTTTTGGCATTATTAATTTGCATTGATAATACTATATATAAGAGGGCAATAGTTATACCTACAAGATCAGAGCATGCAGCAAACGAGTTTTTCACTAAGATTATAAAAATTAGAAAGCCATCATCATTCTTACAAATTCCTCATAACTAACTTGGCCATCGCCATCCAAATCTGCCTCTCGTATCATTTGTTCCGCCTCCTCGTCCGTCAGTCTCTCTCCTAAATTTATCATCACTTGTCTCAGCTGCAAAAAGAACAAAGAAATGCTTCCGTTAAGAGATTAATAGGCGATCAAGATCCACACATGGGCCATGTATATGTATTTAAAATAATCAAGATCTTAAATTGTTTTATTAGTCTTTTTTCTTTTTTGAACGGTAATTATTTAATTAGTCTGATAAGGCAAGTTTGACAATTTCATACATCACAATTAAAAAAACCCGTCGCAACCTAATAAGAGAAGCATCTGGAATTATACTATTCTTAGCTTTTGTAAATTAAGGTTGACCTGAATGAGTTGTGCGCGGATACCATGAGCTTACTCAATCGAGAAAAATCAAACAAATTTAACGACGATATAATTAAACTAGATAGAGTCTAGAGATGCATTTCAAGAATTAAGGACGCATTAAGCAAGCTCACCTCGGTGGCCGATATGTATCCATCCTGGTTTCTGTCAAAAACTTTGAAAGCTTCTTTAAGTTCATCGACAACACTCTCCTGCAAGAATCACATATTCAATAATCTATTCTAACCCTCAAACAATACAACGAACATGAGAGATTTGGTAAAAGAGAGAGCCCATATCTATGCTTTATTCAAATAGTTAATTATTATACCTTTTGCTTTCTCCCTATAATGTTTAAGAATTCCTCAAAATCCAGTGTCCCATTTCCGTCGACATCAACTTCACTAATCATTTCCTGAACTTCTCCTCTCGTCGGATGCCCATTCAATGCTTGAATGACATTGGCTAGTTCTTCAATTGTAATGAAGCCTGTTGCAAATACTCGTTAGACTCGAAAAGAGAAGAAGCATGATAAAACATATACATTCACTTAATAATTTGCTGCTGCTTCTGGACTGAATTTCACGGTGATGCAATGCAAGTCATAATATGTTTCCCAGCTAGCATAATTCTTTTTTTAAAGGCTATTGACTACCGTATAATTAAAGCTTAACATCAAAAATTAAAAACCACCCATCTAAGTAAACCATATGAAGATGATAGTTATTTATCTAGGTTGTAATATTTTTGTTTCTCTAGTTATTAATCTCAAAGAAAAAACAAACGAACAGGATGTCTGCAATGTTTAGCTATATTAATATCAACAATTTGGCTAGTAATCCTAGTGATCGGTCACTGAACACATGGAAAAACATACCATCAGAATCCTTATCGATCAAGCAAAAGGCTTCTCGGAATTCAGCTATCTGTTCTTGAGAAAGTGCATCCGCCATTTCTTTGATTCCTTTCGACTAGTGTACGTGACAAAGCTTAAGCTTTTGCTGATAGAAGAAATAATGATGGAGAATAAGTGTATTTTGGAAATCAACTGAGCTCTAGGTATGGAGGTGCCCGTATAAAAAGAGAGGATAGTGGGAATTATTTAAGACACATATAGAAACAGTCAAACACGCTTAAGGCCGAGCCAAAAAAAAAAATCAATTCAAAGCACGAAATTTTCTACAAATGTGGTCTTGATTGAATATTTGAACCGTCGAATTTCTGAGGTTTTTACATTTTTTTTTTCTTTGTCACGGGCTCTGAAACTATTGAGGTCAACCAAAGCATGACCTTTTTTAATTTCCTCTCCGATATCGTTCAGAGGAAGTCATTGTGCAGTTCACGGAGACATTTCTTCAGCCCTAGGCCCTAGCCAGAATCTTATTAGTGATATTATGGGGCCATGCCAAAAAAAATTTATATAATTACTTTTTAATTGTTGCTAATTTAAAATTTGCAGCAGCTCACAGAAGTCAAGGAAGATTAAATTGTTAGATGGATTATTGTCTCGTTCCTTTCTGACTAAGTCACTTGTGACGACTTCAATTTCTACTTATCAAGATAGGTGTAATGCATTTTCTTTTTAAAAAAGATGTAACGCATAAATACAAAAGACAAGGCAAAAAAAACACACATACTTTCAGACAAAAAAGAAAAGGAACAATAATGTTTTGACCAAGTAAAAGAATAGGCCCTTCCAAGAGTAAGTCGCCCAGGAGTAATCTGAAAACTAATATCGTTTGTTACACATCCCTTGGTTATGGTCCCATTGGTATGAATTCCAAATGAGAAATGAATTCAATTCCTATGGATATTTTTGTCCTTATATACATATTAGTAGTTATAAGATCAAAATGAAATATTATGATAAAACTACAAATATGTATACATGAACAAAAATATCTCTAAGAATTGAATTTATTTCCCACTTGGATTTGATACCAAACAAGGGGTGTTAGTGTCACTTATTAGAACTTAAAACATAAATACATCCTCATCCATCAGGCTAATTAGCCATAGTCTGAACTGAACAAGACATATTGGCTCGACTCTAATGGAACAAAGGTGATTTTAATTGGCATGTGATCCGGATTCAGACCAACCAAAACTGCTTGGCTTGGCAAAAAGGAGGAAAAGACCAAAAAAGAATTTTCCGGCCGCGTGAAGAAGATAAAAGCATGATCACATTGGTCGAAGTAGTTGAATCGGTTATTCGCCGAGCCCCACTCCCCACTTTCTTTGAAAAGATGTGATACTGGGAAATTCTACAGATCCAATTGTGAAATCGGTTTCGTTTTCTAGACTATATAGGCATAATCTCCTATTCAAATTTTTTTGGTTGTTGTCATTGGGTTGAGCACTTCAGCTTCAGCTGGTAAGGTACGGTGTGGGCGAGTCTCTGATCCCTTTTTTTTTTTTTTAGAATCTGATCCTATTTATTTTTTTTAACTAGAGTAATGAAAAAATTGCCAATAGAATTAATTGATTGGTTGGAACTGGAATGCTCCTAACACTAGAATAATGTGTAGGTAGTAGGTGTTAAGCATAAATCACGGTGCATTCAATATCATATGTAATTAGCATAAATTATGCACTCATCATTAGGAAATATATGTTACATGTACATAGCCCTAATGGCATTGATATCAATACAAACACAATTCTTCATGGTAGCGGAGCGCAGCTACTATTCCTGCACCTCTTTCTATTTTCTTTAAAAAAAAAACCAAAACTCTATTGTCTCTCTTGCCTTAACGATGACTATTAGTCAAATCACTCCTCCTTCTTCCTCTTCCTCACCCTCAACTGAATCTAATTCTACCCATAGTGTTATTTCTTCTTCCTCCCAAATTCCTGACATTCAACGCATTGTTAAGGTTACTCTTGATCTAAAAAAATATTTTCTTTGGCAATCCATTTTTCTTAATGCTCTTCGTGCACATAATGTTGATGGCCATGTCACTGGTGCTTTGCCTCCACCAACTAAATTCTTACCTGATAGCAATCCCAATCTAGCTTTCCAACAATGGCATCAAAACGACTCAATGGTTTTAACATGGATTTATTCTACCGTTTCCATTGATGTGCTGCAACAAATATATGATTCTGAGTGCATGTCATCTGCTAGGGAAACTTGGGAAGCTATTTGTTGTCTCTTTCTTGATGCAGCCTCTGCAAATCAAATCCAATTGAAAACAGAATACCAACAACTCCGAAAAACTATAACAGCCCGGGTAAAAATTTATATTTTTACCGGACTGTAAAATATTTTGTACAGTAATTTACCATATAAAAATAATCTTGGGTAATTATTTCAGGGTAAATGATGCATCGGATTGCGAAACCGAGCTCTGTCCCACGTTCGGGATTTTTCTGCGAATTTTACGGACCAAAGTTGGAATTTTTCTGGTCCAGGAATCTTCAGAAAAGTCAGGTTTAAACTCGAATTATCGGGCCAGAAATAAAGTCAAGGGGGTATTACAGTTATTTTTTGGTCCGGACGGGACACGACTGCATAATTGAATTATGCAGCCACCTTCTCCTATACGTACGTGAATTTTTGTTTCTCCTGTGATGCTCGTGATTTGCCAGTGCTCTGCATACTTTTTCTTCTGCCTGCATTAACACCATACCACACCCTTGCCTCCATCTTCACCCTCTCCTCATACTCCCTGCAAAAAAAACCAGTAAGCCCTCTACACTGCCTCTGTTCAGTTTCCCCAGTTTATACAAAACACAAAAAAAAAGAAAAAGAAAACAGAAAAGAAAACAAACAACCCGAGCCACCACTACACGCGTCTGCCGCCACCTAGGACCACCGTCACCACCGCACCATCCTTTCCTCCTCCTCTCCCTCTCTCTTTCTTCACCGCCGTCCACCTTATGTGCGACGGCCGGGTCTTGGCTCCACCATCTGCAACTGCAGATCCGCCGCCTCGCTAGCCCTGCCACCCGACGACGACGCCGAGCAGTGCCGCGCCGTTCGTCTTCTTCCTCGCGACGACCACAGCTCCTGCCACCAGTCGCCACCACCTTCCTCTCCTGTGCCTCCCTCGCTCGCCGCCGTTGCAAGACGCCGTTTTTCTCAAGCCGACAGTCCGTGCCTGCAGACGCCTCCCTTCATCCTCGCGTGCGCCGCCGCCTCGCTGCAACTGGGTGAGTTGCGGGATGAAGAAACCCGTCTGGTCGGGCGGGTCGACCCGGTAGCAAAAGGTTTGACCCGGGTCTGCTAGGTTTTGGGATGGGCTGGGGTGTTTTGGGCCGGGTATGGATTAAGAGCTAGGCCAAGCCTTGGTTCGGGTTTCTACATGGGCCAGCGCCTGGGCCTCAGCTTGAGGTCTAGGCCTGGTGCTGTGCAAGGCCTGTCTGGCACTATTCACGGGCCCAGTCCAGTAAAAAAAATAAATACGAATATTCTGGAAAAAAAATAATAATTCTAAAAAAATGGAATTTTAATGGTAAGTATATTTTGGAAAATATATGGTACACCATGTGAGAAATAATTATTTTGGAAATATATATATATATATATGGAAATGATAATAATTTTGGAAAGTACATACTTATGGAAAATAAAAATGGAAAGGGTATTATCAAAGTAAATACATACCGGAATAATATCCGGGTATAAGTATAAGTATAATATGATATTTTGACACCGAAAATAAATAGTGAATTATGATGATAATGGGAATAACTCGGGGGAGTACCGAGTTAGCACAGTATTTATTTTATGGCTTACAGTAATAGTCGAGCATTTGCATATCATCTTATATGTGCATAAATTGTTGTTTGATATAGGAATTGATAACGAGCAGTACCCTGAGGAGCCTGAGCCGGAACACTTCAAGGACTATCAGGAATAGGAAAATCGGCTAAGGTGAGGATAAGTAAATATTTATATACTACCCATAGTACCAAGTTGCTGCTTGTTTATTATGTGTGTTATATGCTTGAATAATTCTTTGTGGCTGTGAATGGCTTGTTGTGTGATGAATTAAATTGAGGTTTGATGCTGCTGATGATGTTGAAAATAATGTTACCGTTGTTGTTATTGATGATATTGGAAATGTTGATATAAGTAAGTCTATTACTGTTGCTGTTGACTGTGAGGATTGTGTGAGTTGAGTACCGAGGGTACTGGTATGAGATAACAGTTGGAATAAGTTGTAATTATCCAGACGAGCGGAGAGGCTGTGAGCCTGCTTGGGATAATGAGATAATGGTAGGGTAATAGAAATTAAGTAACTAGATGAGGGTAAAGAAATAATAAAACTGGATACACTTAGACATTTAGTAAGTCATAGATAGATGTTGGAACAGCCAGATGGTAGTCTTCTTTTTATGATGCTGGGGGAGAGTGTGCTTGAGGTCTGCTCCCTGACTGTACCAATTTTTATTTTAGGCGCTGGGGGAGAGTATGCTTGGGGTCTGCTCCCTGTCTGTGCCAGTTATACGTGGAGGTACCAGGGCGAGGTCCACGGACTAGCTAGCTTGACTACCAAGCGACGACCATCATTTAACTAGTGATAGGGGCCCTGATAATAAAATTGGTATAGCGTGTCTAGAATCACCGAGTGTGTTATTTGAGGTTCGAGAGAACCTTAGTTAATTGCTGTTGATGTGACTTGATTATTTACGGTTGCTTGTATATGTACATTTGCTTATGGATTTTACCCGGTGAGCACTTCTGACTCACCCCTCGCCTGTGTGACCTGGTAGCGTAGTTTGATTGTGCGTAGCTCAGGTACGTTCGAGGCAAGCTGCGGCGCACCCTCTGCCAGGCCCGGATCTATTCTGCATTGCATCATGTTCATACAGTTGTCTATTGCTGTATTGTATTAAGACTTCCGCTGCTTGCATTTTATTACTTAGTTCTGATGCTTGTTGTAATAATGTCTCCGTGCCGAGACGAGTGTTGTTGATGTATTATGTACTGTCATTGTATTATTACTGCTGGTTTGTGATATTTACCACTGTGGATACTGTAATAGTATGTGGTCCTACGTGTTTACTGTGTTTAACAGTAAATACGGTTCGGGGCGTTTCAAAAACAACCCAAGACATGCATACTTATCTTTCGCAGGCCAAGAACCTACGTGATTCCTTACGTGCCCTTACTGATTCACCTAGTGAAGTTGATTTTGTTCTTCAGGTGTTGAATGGTCTACCTGCAGAATATGATAGTATTGTCAACCCTCTGCTAGCCTAGAATCCATTACCTTCCTTTGATCGGATTCGTTCTCAATTGCTTGCTTTTGATGGTCGGATTGCTCGTCAACAGTTACACTCTTCTCCTACAGTGCCTTCTCCTCATGCTGCTATGACAGTTCAATCCACTTCATCGGACTCCCCAGCCTTGATTACTGTGCCTCCTTCTCAACAGGCTCATGTTGCACACTCTGTTCCTTTTCGTTCTCAGGAATCCAAGGGTCGTGGTCGTGGTCGATCATACAACCACTACTCTCGGGGAACTTTAGGACGTGGTCGTGGTTGGCATTTTTCTCCACATTGTGCTTCTCCTTCTCATTTTTCAGGTGCTCCCCGCATGTATTCACCTGTGTTTCCTCGTCCGCAACCACAAGTTAATGCTCCTGGAATTCTTGGCCCTTCCCCTGGTGGTATTCAATGTCAACTTTGTCAAGGTTTTGGCCATATGGCACGCTCTTGTCCTCATCTACAGCATGGTCATTTCATGGCAGCTTCATCCCATTCCTCTATGGCTACAACCTTTGTTGATGATACTGTCTGGTATCCGGATACCGGTGCCTCTGCTCATATGACACCTTACTCTGGTAACCTCCAAAACTCTACTCCTTATAATGGCCCTGATAAAATACGTGTTGGTGATGGCTCATTGTTAGGTATTTCTGCTGTAGGTCAATCTACTCTTATTACTACTCATCGTACTTTTGTGTTAAATTCAGTTTATTATGTTCCCTCCTTGTGTAAAAATCTCTTATCTGTCAGACAATTTTGCCGCGATAGTGATTGCCTAATTGAATTTTCTGCCTTTGGTTTTTGTTTGAAGGATTGCAAGACTTTGACTCCACTTTTTATCTCCGCTAGTGATGGTCCTCTATACCCGTTTCCTCAAGATCGTGTTATCATTGGCGTCCCTTCTCCGTCTCTTTCTCTTGTTGCCATGGCTCACTCTCCTATCTTATGGCATCAGCACCTTGCTTACACCAATCCTCAAGTCCTCAAAGCTCTCACTCATTCGGACCTTATTCCGTTTGTTGGTAGATATAATTCGTTCTTTTGTCATGCTTATAATCTCGGCAAACATCATCGTCTTCCTTTTTCTCCGTCTTCTACTCAAACAAAAAACGCTTTTGATTTAATACACAGTGATGTTTGGCAGTCTCCTGTTGCTTCTATTTCTGGTTTTAAGTATTATGTTCTATTTATTGAGGACTTTACAAGATATACTTGGCTTTATCCTTTACGTCGCAAGTCTGATGTCTTCTCAATTTTTGTTCAGTTTTTTACTATGATCAAAACACAATTTTCCCAGGTCATCAAACAGTTCCAATCGGATGGGGGCGGCGAATATGTTAATGCTCAATTTGACACCTTCTTTGCATCCCAGGGCATTCAACATCGCATTTCCTACCCCCATACTCCTGAACCAAATGGCATCGCCGAATGTAAACACCTTCATCTTCTTGATTTTACTCGTTGTTTGTTGCTTCAGTGTGGTATGCCTCCTTCCTACTGGCTTGAAGCTTTAATGTTTGCCCTTTATATAATTAATCGTCTTCCCATTGTTCACTTAAACCACCAAATTCCGCATCAGTGTCTTTATGGTCAACCTCCTAGTTTTCGTCATATTCGTATTTTTGGTTGTTTGTGTTATCCTAATATGACATCAACCACTCCCCACAAACTTTCTCCGCATTCTACAACTTGTGTTTTTCTTGGATTTTCTAAAATTTATAAAGGTTATCGTTGCCTGGATCGTGCAAATGGGAAAATCCACATTTCGCGTCATGTCCTTTTTTATGAAGATCAATTTCCTTTTCTTAAAAATGCACCCTCCACCTGTCTCCTTCTCTTCTTGGTCCATTTTCTCATCCTACCTATTCCATTCCTTCGGCTTTGCCATCCTCTTCCTTCGAGTCCTCGTCTTCTGGGTCTTCTAGTGAGCCATCCCCACATGTATCGCCAGTTTCCTCACCACAAATATCTCCATCAACCTCAACAAATTCTTCCCCATCCCCTCCTGCAGAACCTGTTCCACCACGTATACACACACGTGCTATGAATGGCATACGAAAACCTGTTACCAAACTGAATCTAATTGCCACAACTATTGCTCCTATTGAACCATCTATTTACTCAGAAGCTGTTAAGGCACCAGAATGGCATGCTGCCATGGCAGATGAATATAATGTTTTATTATCTAACCGTACTTGGAATTTAGTTCCATGTGACTCTTTGCAGAATGTTATTGGGTGCCGGTGGATTTATAAGCTCAAACGCCATGCTGATGGTACCATTGCTCGATATAAGGCTCGCCTTGTAGCTCAAGGATTCAAACAACAACTTGGTATCGACTATACAGAGACTTTTAGTCCTGTTGTCAAGCCTACCACAGTCCGCATCATTCTTAGTCTTGCCACCACTTACTCATGGCCCATTCGCCAACTTGATGTTAAAAATGCCTTTTTACATGGTGATCTTTCTGAAGTAGTATATATGAAGCAACCACCGGGATTTGTGCATCCTGATTATCCTGACCATGTATGTCGCCTTAAACGGGCCCTATATGGTCTTAAATAGGCTCCCCGTGCTTGGTTTCACCGCTTTGGCTCTTATCTCCATACATTGGGTTTTATCTCTAGTCGTGCTGAAAGTTCTATGTTTATCTATCAACGTGCTGGTACTCATGCTATTCTCCTCTTATATGTTGATGACATCCTTTTTACTAGTAACTCGAATGACTTTTTGTAGCATATTCTCACAAAACTTTGTCAAGAGTTTGCCATGACAGACCTTGGTACCTTAAATTATTTTCTGGGTGTTCAAGCTACCTCGACACCTTCAGGTCTTCATCTCTCTCAACGGAAATACACTCTTGATTTATTGGAACGAGCTGGCCTTGCTAAAGCAAAACTAGTTGCTACTCCTTCCACAACCAAGACAAAACTTACCCTTACAGATGGTGACCTGCTTCCAGATGCTACGTTATATCGTAGCTTAGTGGGCGGCTTGCAGTATCTTTCCTTTACCCGCCCAGCTATCTCTTATTCTGTAGGCATTGTCTCTCAATTTATGCATGCTCCACGGGTTCCTCATATGATGGCAGTTAAACGAATTCTTCGGTATCTTGTCGGCACCTTAGATCATGGTCTTTTACTATGCAAATAACGAGATCTTACCCTTTCTGTTTATTCAGATGCTGATTGGGCAGGTTGCTCTGACACTCGGCTGTCTATCACCGGCTATTGTTGTTATCTTGGTGATCATCTTATTTCATGGTCCTCAAAGAAACAACCTACTATTTCTCGATCCAGTACGGAAGCTGAGTACCGTGCTCTTGCTGCAGCTGTCTCTGAACTCATATGGCTACGACAATTGCTTCGTGAACTTTGCATCTCACTTTCCTCTACTCTAGTGGTGCATTGCGACGATATTAGTGCCACATATATGGCCATGAACCCTGTCCTGCATGCTCGACAAAGTACATAGAGATTGACATTCACTTCGTTCGTGACCTTGTTCAAAATGGGAGTATCCAAGTCAGCTATGTCCATACTTCTCGCCAGTTTGCAGATATTCTCACGAAGAGTTTGCCTACCTCTCAATTTCAATTTCTTCGGGACAACCTAAGCATCAAGTCTCTCGCTGCTTTGGTTGGGGGGGGGAGATGTCAAGCATAAATCACGGTGCATTCAATACTATATTACCGTTGTGTAATTAGCATAAATTATGCACTCATCATTAGGAAATATACGTTACATGCTATCTATATAATTGTACATAGCCCTAATGGCATTGATATCAATACAAACACAATTATTCAGTAGGTACCGGTGTCCTCTGTTAAATCCGCTAGAAATAAAAATCATTTTTTTTTTCCAAGAAATACAAATCATGATACGATACGATAATCACAATGATACGAGCCTTTTAACAAATCGATGGGTAGAGGTGGCCCGACGTGGCGGTGACATTGGGAAAGCGTTTGGATCGGACTTAATAATAATCAACCTCTTCATGTGGACCTTGTCAATATTATGTTTCCTAGGCCTCGTCATTGGGTCTACAATGTGTGGGCTTAATAATTGGGCTTATCACGCAGGAAGATTTTTGGTTACCGTCAGGACCCGGGCTTGGATAGGTTAATCATCAGATCCACTCTGAAATCAGCTGAATACTAAGCTCTCATCACCCCCAATCATTACATTTGCCCAAGATGACGTGGCGCAAGGGCCTGGATCAATCAATAATCATCAATCGCGATTCCCATAAAGCGCGCAGCAGATTCTACCCCCTCTCACCCGAGCTGAGCTAAACTGCTAAATCAGCTGCTCTCTCAACTCAACTTGGAGAGACATATTCTGGCCGCCGTGTCGTCGAGTTTCGGTGCCGGGTTCACTCACCCCCGAGTTGCATGAACTCAAAGGTGCCTTACCTTATGCTCTCTACTCTGGAAACACGAGAGTTAACCTCTACTCAAGATCTCGTATTATTCGTTTTCTTCACCGTTATCTCCTTTCTTCTTCTTCTTCTTCTTCTTCCTCCGCGATTCATTTTGTCCGTTTTATCTCACATTTTGTTCTCGTCTCCACGTTTGAATTTTAAAAGTTTAGCGAATTTGAAGTGGAAGGAGCTTGATGAGTGATGTTGTTGACTTGAATCTAGTGGTTAGGGTTTAGGGTTTAGAGGAATGGTCACCTATCTGCTGCCAGTAACGCTCGAGTAAAGTTGTATTAGGAAAGTACTCAGCTAAAAGTGTTTGTTTTGTTGTTTGGCAGAGAAAAGAGATGAGCAAGAAAAAGAATCCTCTTGTATTCTTAGATGTATCGATTGATGGGGCACCTTCTGAGAGAATCGTTATTGAGGTAATGCAAAAAAATCATAGCTTTTCCCACCCTTTTTTTTTTTTTTAATGTTCACATTTTATTTATTAGAGAATAATGAGTGTGTCTCTTTTCCTACGCACAGCTTTTTGCAGATGTTGTTCCAAAGACTGCAGAGAATTTCCGGGCACTCTGTACAGGTATGCTTAACTTCTCTGCATTGGTTAACTTCATCTGTAGCTGTTGCTAATCAGAAGCTTGCCCTTATGTTGTTTGTGCATTTAAGCATTGGGAGTCTTCGGGATCTATTGGTTCTTCCTATTCTATTGTATGCGCGCTAAAATGAATGCCTTTTTCATTTTTTTTTTTTTTATTTATGGCACATTTGCCACTTCATTTAGCAATACAGAAACGTCCTTGACTTCAGGGTGCACATCCTAGACCATGCTTCCTTTATACATTTCTACATATCTACTATGAAATTTCCAGAAAATGGAAACTGTACTACCAGTTAAAGGGCCTGGAAAATTTGGGGAGAGTAATTGAAAATAGCTGAATCATTGTTTTTCTCAACTAAATAGATGCTGCCGGTACATTTTCCCCTGGGATTTTGCATTTACTATCTGTAGGCTGAGTCCATCCATTCAGTACTCCCTTGATGCTTTTGTGATAAACTGTGAAATCTCATGTTTGATATTATCTTTTTCCATTCGCTTCACATGAGAGCCTGTGCCCCTTTTTCTATGTGACTAATTCTCGAGGGAATGTCATTTGCCTAAGGACAACAGTTTTGTTGCATGAACTGTGGCCGATCTTGACACCTACTTTTCTATTGTCAATTACAGGTGAGAAGGGCATGGGAAAAACAACCGGTAAACCTCTCTGCTTCAAAGGGTCGTTTTTCCATCGCATAATTAAAGGATTCATGGCACAAGTAAGATTCTTATTGCTTTTGTTGACAAGTGTAACAGGAGCTAGTGCTATGCATGTTTGAGTCTGAGTTATACTTCGTATGATGTAACTTGTGCTGCTTGAATTGTTTTTTATGGATACCTAAAGCTCCCCTAATTGTAAGAGGTGCTGTTTTCTTCAATTGAGGTGTTCTCTAAAAATATACCTAAGAGCTCGATGAATTGTTGCGATCCTTAGGAAAGTAACAGATACCTGAATTTACTTTATCTTGTTGCTTGCTTCCCAAGCCCCATCCAAATTTAAGTTTCACATTTAGAAACGTTTGTGTGGCTTATTAAATCAACCATTGGGTCCGACATGCAAGGAAGTTTCTCCATCCGCATGTGTTCATGGAGAGAAGTTGTATCTTGTGGGGCGGGTTGATGTTGTAACTACCATAATACTGGATGAAAACTCCATTCTTGATTCTACGAGAATTTTTATGATAGCCTTTCCTTTGCTTCTCTTCAATGGAAGTTTGATTTTCTTGTCTTAGCTTGCACCTTAATGGCATGATGCAGCAAGGGCTTAAGGATGTTTCAGTAATGATATTCGAAAGAGATTGCACACTTTGTCTCTCTTATTTCTTAGTGGTATATCTTCACTTTATAGAGAGACTATGGCTTATCATTGCACGTGTTCCTCTTTTTGTTAGTTTCAAAAAAATTCAATTAAGTTACCAGGAAAAGTGGTAGTGTAAATTGAACTGTGTGTCTGAATTTGATTTCTGCAGCTTACTGAAAAGTTACTTAGTTTTCTAAAGTGTATATCTAATTGTATGAAAATTTCTCCCAACTTCTTTTCTTTGTTCTCCACAGGGTGGTGACTTTTCAAAGGGAAATGGTACACACTTTGATTCCATGCGTTATTTAAATGCTACTTAGTACAGCTTCTCAGTTTGACTTCCATACTCATGCCCAGATTGTAAGGATCGACATTTAATTGGTTTGCAGGCACTGGTGGAGAAAGTATCTATGGAGGAAAATTTGCAGGCAAGTGTTTAAACTTTGATGATTTATGTGCATCTGCAATGGATTAGTGTCATCATTATTTATGAAAACTTTGTGCTCTTCTTTCGCAGATGAGAATTTCATATTAAGGCACAATGAACCAGGACTTCTCTCTATGGCAAATGGTGGTCCAAACACAAACGGTTCCCAATTCTTCATAACCTTTAAGAAGCAGCCGCATCTTGATGGGTATATTACCTTTCCTTGTTCTGCTCATATCATTGGCTTTTATTAGTTATTTGCCGATTTCCTTGGTCGCTTGACCTTTGCACTTTTTCTTGTGCCTATTTCTGGTCAGTAAAAATTTCTTTTGTAATAGGGGGTGATTTATTGAGTTGTCTTAGTTTGTCATTTTCTGATACATACCAGGAAACATGTTGTTTTTGGGAAAGTTGTCAAGGGAATGGATGTTGTGAAGAAGCTTGAGCAGGTGGGGACAGGAGATGGCAAACCAGCCCAGACTGTTAAAGTTGTAGATTGCGGGGAAACTTCTGAAAGCAAGATTCAGGATGCTGTCGGGAAAGATGCAGGTAGCACACAGTATTTCCAGAGCTGATGTGAGTTTGACCTTGTTGAGCTATGCTCTTCTGAGTCATATTGAAAATGTGTTGTTGTTTGGTTCCAGGAAAGAAGAAAGTGGGGAAGGCTCCTTCAGATGATAGTTCTGATGGAAAACATAAGAGAAGTAAAAAATCTGTGAAGGATACTAGAAAGAAAAGGAAAAGGAGCTACTCTTCAACGGATTCAGATAGCTATGATTCGTATTCTGATTCTCTCTCATCATATTCAGACACTGAAACTTCTTCATATTCAGATTCTTCAGATTCAAGCTCATCCGGTGATGGGAGGTATAAGAAGTATAAGAAAAGAAGATCGGTCAAAAAGGATAAACGCCAGCGTGGAAGAAAACTGAAGGATGGAAGGAGGCTGAGGAAAAGAGGTTGTCGTGAGAAAAGATCAAGGAACAAGTCTAAGTGGTCTGGTTCTTGTGTTTTCCAGAGCAGCCTCTTTGAATTTCTCCTTCCTCGATCTCCCTATAGTCCCCTTACTTTCCATGTGCCTTATGGTGTAAAGTGGTTTTGTTTTCAGGAGCTCTGGGAGCAGTAGTGACACAATGAGCACAAGCTCTAGCAACAGCTCTGACCAAGAAGCTGATCGTCGTGTTTCTTCTCATAAACGCAAGAAACCAACTCGTTCCGGGAAGGAATCAAAGGAGAATCTTGGTACTGAATTCTCTTGTTCAACTCAGTCTGGCACTTATCTGCTTCATTCCTCATTGATTTCATGCAAGAAGAATACTGTTGAGATTTTCATTTCCAGTTTTCATTGTCATGATGCTGGTATAACTGAAGGTTGGTTATGGGTGCAGGAAAAGAAGCAGAGCTACAGCCAGAAAAAGATAGCAAGGTGAAGACAACTGAGGCCAGCTCATCACATGAAGAGGGTGAATTGTCTCCAAAGGGTGATGAGCCACAAAACAATGGACATGGAACAAATTCTAAATTGGAGACCAATCAGCATTCCTATTTGGAGGAATTAAACAAATCCAGGTTTCTTCTTTTTCCCTCTACTTTCTTTCTTTTTTCGTTTTTCATTTTTCTTTTTGTTTGCTTCTGTGTATATGCCTCAGAGATTTGGAGTTGTGAGTTGTGACCTTATGTTCATGACTGATTTTGCAGGAGTGTGTCACCAAGTCCTAAAAAAAGATCAAATGGCAACCGTAGAAGCAGTGTGAGCCCAAGTCCCCCGGAAGCTCCTAAGAGTCCAAGATTTAGAAGGGGCAGTAGAAGTCCACCCAGGAAGTCTGGTGAATTAAGTCAAAGAAGTCCATTGAGTGGTGCCGCTGACAGAGTGCCTGAACCTTCTACATCCAACCAAAGGAGGGACTTGTCACGAAGCCGATCTCCTGATGGCACTCCCAAGCGCATTAGAAAAGGACGTGGCTTTACTGACCGTTATTCCTTTGCACGACGCTATCGCACACCTTCTCCAGTGCGATCACCTAACAGGCCCTATCGTTATGGTGGTAGAAATAACAATGATAGGAACCAGGACAGGTAATTTTAATGTCATTTTGACTTTCCTGGACATCACCAGTACTTGGTTCTCTTTCACTCATGTTCCTCTCTTACATCCTCAAGGTATTCGAGCTACAGAAATTCTTCGAAATATTCACCAAGGAGACGTTACAGAAGCCCCCTAAGAGGCAGGAGCCCGCCCAGGTTCTCTCTCGTTCTCTCACCATAATCAGTTCTCTGCAGTTCATTGATGTGATTTGCCTTGCCTTCTCATGAGTCCATATTTGTAGCAGTTCTTTTTTATTCTTTTATTGGGAAAAAAAATTCTATTTTACCGATTTATAGTTGAGTGGATTAAGGAGCCTCTCAGGATGCTGCCCATGGTTTAGGTTTCTAACTTCTGCTATTGTTTATTACTGCTGTAATTTTCTCCATTTCCCATAGCATTGAACGCTTCAAAATCTATCCACTTTAGATATATATGTTTTCCCCGAAACGCACACTTTATCTTGTAAAGGATGCTGGCAGTTGCAGTTAATGAAGTCTAGCATATATGTGCTTGATATAATTTAGTTTTTGTTGTGTTTTTTGCAAATAGACGATTGTATTACTCATTCCCATTAAATTTTATATTTTATATATGCAGACACGGTGGACGGAGAAGTCCAAGTAGGAGTGTTTCTCGCAGTCCACGGCGTGGCAGATACAATTATCGTAGCCGGAGCCAGAGTCCATTAGGTAGTCATAGTCCTAGAGAGAGGCGGCCTCCAATAAGTGAAGATTTGAAATCTCGTCTTGGTCCCAGAGTTGATGATGATCGCCCTCCAAAGAAAGATAGGTGGAGGTCCAGGTCCAGGTCCAGGAGTCGTGGATCATCTCTCTCTAGATCCCCTGATGCTGTTCCACCTAAACGCCACGGCCAGGCAGCTAGCAGGTCATCTTCAAGCTCTCCATCTGGACAGCAGGGTTTGGTTTCCTATGGTGAAGCTAGTCCTGAGCATGGAAGAAAGTAGTAGCTCTTGGATGGCATTGTAGCCTTGGAAATGGGATGCTGTGGTGCTTAGTAAACGCAGCGACTCTTCAAGAGGCATTTATAGACATGGAGGGTAAAAAACGTGTTTAAGGGTTACTAGCAATGGGCAAGTTTATCCTTCTGAACTTTGTTTGCAGTACATTGAGTGGTAATCCTGAAAGCCTTGGGCAAGGAAGACACAAGTTTCGACCATGATTAAGGGTTTTAGCTAGCATGCTTAGGAAGTTTAACCACCTGATACCAATTCGTTTTTATCCATCAGATTTTTATTTGCGTTGATGTGGTTAGGTGATTTGAACAATTGGACTGATGCATGATCCCAGTACCACTTCTCAGATTCGGGCCCCAACTTTCATCATATTTATGATTTGCACACGGGTATCCTTACCAAGCTTATGGATTTGCAGGGTTTATCCTTTGAGAATAGCCCGTAGTACCGGATGCGTTCTATTTTGATTTGGCATTTGCCAATATTCAGATAGAGAACACTTATAAATGGGAACAGATGTGACTATTTGCTTATGGGCAATGTTGGGTCGCTTCTTTGCTTATGTTGGTCGTTGTCATCCAAATCTATAGCAAACCAGTAAGCAAATTCTATACTGTTCGCATTGTACCAAGAAAAAAAAAATGCTTGGTTGATTATGATATTATTAATAGACATATATCACTAGGATAAGAGCAAAATAGATTTTTCCCCTGTGTACGTTAGCCGGAAATGCAGCCTTAGATTAGGATGATAACTGTAGTTATATGTATGGACGTCGGGGCATAAGAAAAACAATCACAAACCGATATCGATAATTATTTCCCTATGACGCATGGATACTGGCTGCAAAAACGGGAGCCAAAGAGACAAAGAACTTAAAAGAACAAAATCAAAGCAGCAAACTCCTTTTTTTTCTCTTTTTGGTGCCCATCCCATATCCTCAGCTTTTGTCCCAACCCATCCGGAACCGATCCAGGCGCAACTGGTTATGGTGGGTGAGTCTCCAATTGGAATTTTGAAAGCAACAAACTCTTTATTTTAACAATTCAGTTTAGGATATTACACGAAACTACTAAGGTAGAGTGCAAAAGCATGCCTATTCTAATTCAAGGAACGTTTGGTGAAACCCAAGAAGCCTACGTGAAGACCCATCTTACATAGAGTGTTTGAAGCCCTTGACTGAGAAGTCTACGACCACCCACCAAGCCTCTTAGATTGGTCTACCTTTGGGTACAATTTGATCTTTAAGCCACATGTAGATAGGAACCAGAACATAATAAGTTGCCGCCAAGGCACCTAAAAGGAACCGCAGAAGGAAGACAAATGGGTTTACAGGCTCGCTCACATCCTCTTCCTTTGGACCAAGCTGCATGGTAGTACAAAACAAGAATAGAGATTAGATAAGAAGCCTGCAAATAGTAGAGAATTTTACATTTGCCAATTTAAAGAAAAAAACATTTATTCTACAAATAAATGACAAGAGGCATTTTTGTTCATATAAAGGTCAAACACTTTCAGAATTTTGTAACAATTGTTTTGTCAAGACCCTTCACTTCAGCATCATCAGATGGCCGTGTGTCAATATTTTAAGCATTCAGTTATCAGCCTGAAAGCAACAGTATAATGGCAATTATAGTGTTTTAAGCTTGAAGGGGCTGTGCTCCATCTACAATCTAAAATGTAGCAGCAGTAACGAGTGCAATAAATGCCCTCTGCATCAATGTCACCTAAAACAACCAGCAAATGTATAGAACCTATCAAATTTCTCCTATCTAGCAAATCTTATTGCCCCAAATTCAAGCCAAACCAGTACCAGACTTCTTCAGCAATGATCTCCCACAAACTAAAAGCCTAGCCAAAGCAGTTCATCATGCAGCATACAAGCAAAGGTCTCTGAAGGGTTTTCTACATAAAGATTATTCCGTAGGTACAATGTATCGTATATCCATCCGTCAAATTTGACCAGCTCAAAACTCTAGCCAAAACAATGTAAAATGTCAATCAGCAAAGTAAATCATTTGACTGTTGGAACAAAGATCTCCTTATTCAGCTACCAATCTGAAAGAACTCCAACTCCTTTAACTACGGGGTACCAACAGCTACAAATTCTCTTTCACCAAGGATTGCAATCCACTTAAATTACTGTCACTAAACTGAAGTACATTCAATGGCAAACCAACACATACATCGTACACAATCAAGTGCAGTGTTCCACTTTCAACCTTGTGCAAAAACTCCTACGAACTAAATAAACCTTTATGTGAAATGGCATTTCACAGAGAAAATAACACATACAAAATTCCGAATCAATTAGAATCCTAATTTGAAATTTATATGAAGAACTTTAGCAACTAAATGGACAATAAAAATGGATATGCATGAACTTAAATCCCAATAATGTACAAGGCATATGCAAAGGTATTAGAAGAATAACAAATATTCTTACTCAGAGGCCTTTGGTCCACTCCCCCACTCGGGAGGTCATGACATTGAGAACATTTGTAGTCAGGCACAGCAAACAGCAGTTTACATGTAAAAGTGAAGCTAATAACTCAAAGACAAAGTGTGAATGAATAAAAGAACAAAATGCAGCTGTGCTACGCAATGTGAAAAATAATTACCTTCAGAGGAGAATCCCCAGAAGCAGGTTTAACACCAGTAACAGAACATCCCATAATCAGCCCGTGCCGGCGAACGCCACGATACCACTTTGGTCCAATCCTCTTCAACTGAACATCCTTAAAGCCAGCCTTCTGAAACCATTCAATGTACTCTTCCTCCTTGGGGAAGAGCATCCAAACATCAGCAAAGAAGCGAGACAACCAAAAGGTTGGGTACACCGGACCAATTACACAGGCCTTTCCGCCCAGTTTCAACACTCGGTACGCTTCCCTGATGCCACGTTGCGGATCAGGCCAGTACTCAATGCTGCAAGGGTACAGTTAGGGAATTTTCATAAGCAATGCTATATCATTGTAAGTTCCTCTCAGATGACTATGTAGACATTCAACAATAAGTGTTTCTGCAGATCATACAAGCTGTATACTGGGACATCAAAAAATCATTCAGTAAAGAGCTTCAAACTCATAAACCTTATGTACAATCAGGGTAGATAACCTGCATACAATCACTCCCCAGAATGCAGGACCTACTTTAGTGGACTCTAGCCATCTAATTAATGCACATTCACTTGAATATCAGAATTCGCATTGCAAAAATGCATTAGAAACTGTCCAGAGGAATTATGCCCTGGGGCTTAAATTTGAAAAACTGCTCAAAACCAGTGAACCAATGTGAAGAGAGTAGCCATTAAAACGAGAGTTGCGAATTGACCGAGACTGTTACCCCAGATTCACATCATAAAACCACTGGAAAACAGTACAACTAAATACTCAAAACAAGAAATCCAATGAAATGAGAAGGCAATGCATGCAAGAACCATACCTCCCAGCAGACACGTATCTATCTGCATAATCAGTAGGAAATGGGAGGTCCTCAGCGTCGCCCTCAATAATCTTGCACTCCTTCAAGGGCTCTTTCTGCTTGGCCTTTGCAAGCTGATGTGGGGACTGATCCAGAATGGTGACATTTTTGGCATCCACATGCTTGACTATCCCCAGAGTGGTGAAACCAGTGCCACCACCAACATCCACCACTAACATATTCCTATTGTTCAGATCAGCTGGCTCAAGTGCATCATCTCTCATGTCCTCAGTCCAGTGGCCAGGGTTTATGATATGGTCATACACAATTGAGAGGAATCTGTAGAACCAAAAAGCCTCTTTCTTGTGCTGGATAAACCTGGGCTGTGAAGCTGGCCTGGAGGATGATAGGCTGCACTTAAGTGTCAAAGTTCTTGCCTTTGGAACTCCACGGGTAGAGAGTACAACACTTCTGGGTAAAGCCTTCCCTTGAAAATCTGACCTCGAAAAGCCTAACCCTTTGGGAGTGATGCCTCTTCTAATAAGGGCGAGGTTTTCAGCTCCATTGAGCATTGAAGAGGCCATGATTGGGCCAAACAAAGAAAACCCAGAAAGCAGCGAAAATCTGGAGGCTCAAAAGAAAACCCACTTCACTTGCAGACAAACTCTAGCTATATACTGGTGGTGGTGGTGTCACTCCTCGTTGAAGATGATGTTGATGTTCAAGTAGGCAGCCTGTAAATGCATATATAAGGTTGTGATTATTTGCTATTATATCTCTGGAAGTGAAAACTATTGAAGTTAAAAGAGAGAAGATTAAAGTTGAGTGGGTTAGTAAAGGAAAGGGCCTTGGTACTTGGCGGTTTACCATAACCAGAGAATAGGTCTGTGTGTTTGTCCTCAGTGAACATGTGCAAACAATCAAGAGCCACTGGTTTTGCCCCATTTTTGGAAGTGGATACGGGTCGGTCAGATTCAATTCAAACAATTAAATTAAATACTGGTTGGTGGTGGGAGTTTTCTTGAATAGTGTCTGTTCTGGCTCTAAATTCTTCTTTTTTTGATGATGAAATGAGGTTTTACTTATATTTTGATTTTGCTGAGAACTATAATTCCAGAGAAACAAAACCAACCTTAATTTCATTCCCCCCCCCNGGTGAGAAAAATGTCAACGAGGAGTCTTGATGAATCGTCGCCTGAATGGTTCATGTTTGAATAATTTTTTTTGGTCATTATGTTTGAATAATTGAATCCCCGGCGACTTGTCTTAAGCCCTACCACAAAGAGGTCGCAATTTAAAAATTTTACACGACTAATTCTATTAAAATTTGAAAAAATAAAATATTTGTTAAAAGTTATTTTTATGAAGATTTGCATACAGAGCAGGTGTGAGTTTTTTTTCTTAGCCATTTCTAAAGTACCAGGGGGGAAATGGAAATGGATCAAGAAATAGTTTTGACCGTATTTTAGTCTCGGATTAGTGTTAACAAAAAAAAAAAAAAGGGAGAAGAAAAATGTAGGCAAAACCCGTTAGCCAATGGGCCTTTCATATGGCTTGAACCCGCACTCGGTGTAATAAAGTACTGTAAGTTGGGCCAGTACTGGTTGTTTACACGTTGCGAATTGCGATACAATAAGAGGTATACTATTGGGGTATAGGGCTATAGGCTCAGCCTTTATTCGATATGGAGGAAAATAGGGTTCCATACATTTTACCCTTGATCTTTTGGTCAAACTTGACTTATCCCCTAAAAAAATCAGAATTTAACCCCTGAACTTTAGTAATTCGCAATTAACTTCATTTTCGTTACTTGATTTAAGTCCCGTTAATTGATTTTAGCGGAATGCATATATAGGCGGCACATGGTAAAATTCTAGCCATCTGATGGTGATGGCAAAAGATTGTTTTTTTTATATATAAAAAAGGCAAACAAGAATTTTAAATAACAAAAAAAGCTGAAAAGAATTCTACCGAGCTATTTTTTCTAAAAAAAAGTAAAAAGAATTATTTTTTAAAAAAATTTTTTTTATATGAAAAAATTTTAAAAAATTCCATTAAAAAGTATATTTTTTAATAAAAAAGGGTAAAAATAATTCTACTCACCGAAATTATTTTTTTACAAAAAAAGAAAAGAATAATTCTACCTAAAAAAAATTATCTTTTTTACAAAAAAAGGCAAAAAAGAATTCTAATCAACAGAAATTATTTTTTTACAAAAAAGGTAAAAGAAATTCTATTCAAAAAAGAATTAATTTTTTACAAAAAAGGCAAAAAAAATTTCTACTAAGCAAAAAGTTTTTTTTTTTTTACAAAAATGGTAAAAAATTCTACTCAACAAAAAAATTTGTTTTTCTTTTAAAAAAAGGCAAAAAAACTACTCAACAAAAAAAAACTACTCAACATCCAATCATAAATATAACATTATGATGGTGATGGTGGGGTGGTTGTGGTATTTTTTAATTTGTGGGAAGAAGAAGAATGAAAAAAATAAAGAAGTATCTTTTTGTTATTATACTTTCTTAGAAAAAATTAAAAAAAATTATGGAAGAAAAGGAAAAAAAGAAAAACTTGGCCATCTGATGGTTATTCTTTTATTCGCCTCCTTTCTTCTTTTTTTTTGGAAAAGAAAAAATGAAAAGAAATTCAAAACTATTTCTAATTAGTAAAATCAACAACCTTCGAATCAAATCAGCTGTGGCCTCCTCTCCTTCCTTAAAAAATCCACAACCATCACCGTTGCCACCGCCCGTGTAACAGTCCGGGTAAAATTTATGTTTTTACCGGGATTGTAAAAGGCTTTGTACAGTAATTTACCTTATGAAATTAATCTTGGGTAATTATTTCAGGGTAAATTATATATCGGATTCTGAAACCGACCCTTACCCCACGTCCTAGATTTTTCCGCAGATTTTACGGACCAGAGTTGGTATTTTTCGGGTCCAAGAATCTTAAGAAAAGTCAGGTTTATCCTCGAGTTAACGGACCAGAAATAAAGTCAAGGGGGTATTATAGTTATTTTCTGGTCCGGACGGGACACGCCTCACATGCTGCACAGTAGTGCATAATTGAGGCTGCCGCCGCCTCTTTTCTGTGTCGCCCGTGTCTTCTCCTGTGTAACCTGTGATAAGCATTTTTTCTTTCTTTTCCCGTGTCTTCATCAGCTTTCCAGTACCACACCATCACCAGCTTACCCTCTTCTGCAAATTTTCCTCTGCAAATCCACTGTCCAGAAAACTCATTCTCTTCCCTTCTTCACAAAACTAAAACCAGAAAAAGAAAAAAAAACATACACCACCACCAATCAAAGTTCGCCACGTCATCACCACCTCACCTCGTCACCTTCCTTCCACCCCTGCCACTGTTCATACGGCAGTGAACCGCGCCTCCACACACGACACCACCAATACCGACGCCTCCCTCTCAATGTTGCCGTCTTTACGAACCCATCGCCGCCCGCCCTCGCTGCTCGAAGCGCCGTCAGCAGCCGAGGACCCGACGGCCGTTTCGCCGCTGCTTCCTCCCTCGCCGACGACAGCCTGCAGCCACGTCCAGCAGCCGAGCGCCTTCTGCCGCCGCCTGCTTGTGCTCGTCGTTCGCCTCCTTCTTCTCGCGTGTCGCGCCGCCAAGGTGAGCAGGTCGTGTTAATGAAGACCGGGTGGATCGACCCGTTTGCGTGGGACTTGACCCGTTTCGTGGTCGGGTCGCGACTTGGGCCTGAGCTCTGGGCTGCGCGGGAGCTGGGCCAAGCTTGGCTCGGGCCTGTTGCTTGGTCTGAGCTTAGACCTGGGTTGGTTTTCCTGGGTTGGTTCAATTAGTTTGGACTGGCCCAGATCTTTAAAAATAAAGTAAAATAAGAGAAATAAAATCTGGAAAAAAATATATAATTCTGGAAAATAATTTTGGGGAATAATATTTTGAAAAATATATATACTTATGGCAAGATAGTTATAGCATGGTAATTAATTTGGAAAAAAAATATAATGAAAGTATAAGTAATGGAGATATTTTGGAAAGTACATACTTATGGGAAATAAATATGGAAAGGGTATTATCAAAGTAAGTATTATACCGGAATAATATCCGAGTATAAGTATGGTATTATTTTGACACTTGAAAATAAATGGTGAATTATGATGACAATGGGAATAACCCGGGGGGGTACCGAGTTGGTTCAGTATTTATTTTACGGCTTACAGTATTAGTCTGGTATTTGCATATCATCTTATGTGTGCATATATTATTGTTTGATATAGGAGTTGATAACGAGCAGTATCCTGAGGAACCGGACTTGGAATCTATTGGGCATTTCCATAACTAAAAAATCGGCTAAGGTGAGGATGGATAACCTTTGATATGTTGCAAATAATACTGTGTTTGTTTCTCTGATAATTATTTGCTTGATTGAACTGCTGAGTCGATTGAGCTTGGTTGTGGTGTTACTGCTATTGTTGTTGATCTACTGATTGTGGATAACATAAGATAATTGGATAATTGGAAGTTGTGTTGACGACTGTATTGTCACTTGGAAAGTAGTGGTACGACTCGATGGTTAGAGACTGTTTTGTGGTGGCTATGATCTGGGTTACTTGTGATAAGCATGTCTATACTTGGGATGTCTATCCCGGTTTATTATATTTTTGGGATGTCTATTCCTGGGATCTATTTTTGGGATGTCGATCCCTGGGCTCTCTTGGTTTGATCTAGCACCCAGAACATATTAATAACCAGGTACGACCCTAGCTTATCCAGTGGCAGGGCCCTGAAGATAAAATTAGAAATTATATTGTCTTTTGGTCTTGGCTCAGTTATGATCTGGTTGAATCTTTGATTGGTCTTTTGCTAGTATTTTCTTCGAAAGTATTATGTTTGCCTGCATAATACTGTTTATCCTTGGTCGGTGAGCACTTCGGACTCACCCCTCGCCTGCGGGGTTTCATCCCGTAGGATGAGTTGCTCGTAGTATAGGTACGTGGTTCGGCCAGCTGCTGTTTCTACTCCACCAGACCCCGGATCCATACCTCCGCTGGATCTCATTCTAAGACTTCCGCTGCTGTATTTTACATGTTGTTGTGTTGTTGTATTACTTCTGTTGCCGTATCATATGTTTTCTGTTGCTGCTGTTGAGCTTTGGGAGTGTTTGTGGCTTGAATAATGGTCCCCGGGATCGGGTGACAGATGCTGTACTTGAGTTTGCTTGTACTGTATTTTGTAACATATGTACTGACTGCTACTGTAATAAGAATAGTTTTGGCACGTGTTTACCCTGTACGGTAAATACGGGTCGGGGCGCTTCATTTTGGTAGCGGAGCAGGCAGTAGGTCCTTAGGGTGATAATTGTGCTTGTTTGTTGCTTATATGTACATAGTTTATAACATGCATGCATACATTCACATATAGGTATGAATGGATCTTGTGGGAGGAAACCAGCATGCTGAGCAGCGTTTGGAAGATGACCAAATATTGGTTGATCAGTCGCAACCGGTCGTGGGTTGACAAGTACCTGCGGTAGTACCGGGGGGATACAACACAGATTATGCATACTATGGCGCAGATCTTACAGCGTCAGGACACTAGGGAAGCATGTGAACAGGAGAATCAAGGACCTGTTGAGGACCCTGTTTACACTAAGTTGTCCAAGCTAGGTCTTGATGACTTTACAGGGGTTACTAACCCACAGGCAGCTGACGAATGGCTTCGTCAAGCTCACCGAGTGATGTTGAAGCTCAGATGCACAGATGACAGGTGGGCTAGGTATGCCGCATCTATGTTTCACAACGTTGCTATGGACTGGTGGGATTCGGCAACACGTGACATGGCGAAACCAATCACCTTGCCTTGGATACAGTTTGTTGAGATGTTTCGAAGGAAGTTTGTCACAGATGTTTACCAGGACCAGCTCAAGCGAGAATTTCTCTGCGACAACAAATCGGACAGTCGGTGAACGACTATGAGATCCAGTTTGATTGTTTATCCATCTACACATCAGAATATGTGTCCACACCAGAGGCCAGATGCAAGCATTTCTGGGATGGTTTGCAATCCTGCATCCAGACAGTCATGGGGTGCAAAGTTTATGAGACTTACCAAGATATACTTGTAGATGCTCTTCGAGCAGAAGTCATCTGGATGGGGAACGAGAGAGAGATGGAAGAAGTTCGAAAGAGAAAATCTGCACAGAGTGCTGGGAATCAGAACAAGAGGTTCCAGAGCGCCGGTAACAGGTCAGGGTATGGACAGACTAAATCCATGCCAGCATCTCAGGGTCAAGGATGGAGCAACAGCTACAACAACAATCGTGGGAGTTCATGGACCCAATCTAGAGGGACTTCATCCAGAGACACTCACCCTAGACTCCCTCTGTCTAGGGTAAGGTGCTTTGAGTGCAATGAAGTTGGGCATTACCGGAGTTTGTGTCCTAGGTTGGGAAGATCAGGAGTTTCTGTCCCTGCTCAAACCGTACAAGCATCAGTTGCCAGCGTACCCAGTGGTTCCGGAGTTGGCCGAGGCCGTGGACGAGGAGCTGCTCCTACTCGGACACAGTCAGCCATGAATCAGAGTGTAGCCGCTCCGAGGGCATTTGTGATCACGGCTGAGGATGATCACGAGAATGCTGATGTTATTGCAGGTACCTTTACAGCTTTTGGTAGTATTGCATACACTTTGATTGATCCTAGTGCTACGCATTCTTTTATCGCTCAGAGCTTTGCTATACAACATAGTTGTAAGTAAGAGAGCTTAGCATGTCCATTGAGGGTTAGGTTACCCGCGGGCATAGTGGTAAGATTAACACAAGTGTGTAAGGATGTTCTCCTTTCATATGATGACGAGGTTTTCTTAGCTCGTTTGGTCGTGATGAACATGAGGGGATTCGACATAATCCTAGGGATGGATTGGTTGTCAAGGTATAATGCCATGGTGAACTGTCGAACCAAGGAAGTGTTGCTGACTTCCGATGGTGGACGACAGGTTTTGGTAACAGGTATTGAAAGAGCTACTGCTACGTGTAGCATCTCTGCTATATAGGAGTTTGGAGTGAAGTCCCACGGTCCAAATGCTTTATTGAACCACATCACAAGTGAAGATACACAGGATCCTACCCCGGGAGATATATCAGTAGTGAGGGAGTTCATTGATGTTTTCCCAGATGATCTGCCAGGTTTGCCACCCGACAAAGAGGTTGAGTATACCATTGACTTGATGCCAAGAGTCACACCCATATCGATGGCTCCATATAGGATGGCACCAACAGAGCTCTAAGAGCTGAAGAAGCAGTTGGATGAGCTATTAGAAAAGAGTTTCATCAGACCTAGTACATCACCATGGGGTGTACCAGTTCTATTCGTTAAGAAGAAGGATGGTAGCTTGCGGATGTGTGTAGACTACCGCCAGCTAAACAAGGTGATAGTTAAGAACAAGTACCCGTTGCCTAGGATTGATGACTTGTTTGATCAGCTGTAGGGAGCCACTGTGTTTTCCAAGATTGATCTTCGGTCTGGGTATCACCAGATCAAGATTGCAGAGAAGGACATACCGAAGACTGCCTTCCGCACACGATATGGTCATTTCGAGTTCACAATGGTACCGTTCGGGTTGACCAATGCACCAGCAGTGTTCATGTGCTTGATGCACTTGGTTCTGAACGAGTTTTTGGATAAATTTATTGTGGTTTTCATCGATGATATCCTCATCTACTCTAAGAGCAAGGAAGAGCACGAAGAGCATTTGAGGATAGTGCTTCAGAGGTTACGGGAGAAGCAGTTGTATGCCAAATTCAGCAAGTGTGAATTTTGGCTTGGAGAAGTTTCTTTCCTCTGACATAAACAAGAAAACCAATTAAATTAATTATAATATATGAAATGACCAAACTACCCTTCTGCCCCGGGATACGATATAAACAAGATAATCAACACTTAATTATGCAATATATTATACAATACATTATAAATAATCGAGTATGCAGCGGAAGACAAGCACATATGATAACATGTATACGATGTACTGTAACGCCCCGAATTTCCGTAATTTGAGTTTTCGGAATTTTCGAAATTTTGATTCCAATTTTACCCTTGAGGAATTTCTGGATTTTTGGTTATGGAAATAAATTATTTTCCTTGGAAATAATGTATTTAGGTTGGCATTATAAGGAGTTTGAGTTTCGTCGGAAACGGGGTCTCATTTCGAGGTGAAACGGGGTTTGAACGATGACATGGTCGAAACTACGTCGTTTTGGAAACTGTTTTAAAAAATAAAAAATAAAAAGAAACAACCGCGTTGACCGGGCGGGGGTTGACCGCGCCTAAGCGGACGACGGGTCGTCCACTAGGGCGGCCAAGCCCTAACCCGAGTCCTCCTCTTTTCTTCCCCTTTTCTCCTTCTTTTCCCCTTCTCTTCTTTTTGCAGCTGCCGCCGACCCCTTCTTCCTTCTCTCTCTCTCTCTTCTCTTCTCCTCTTCCACAACCCCCTTCCTTCCTTCTTCCCTCGTCTTCATCTCTCTCTCTTTCCTTCACCCTTCTCTTCCTCTCCGGTCCTCTTCCCACTTTCGCTTTCCTAGCACTCACAAACACGCGAGACGCCACCACCGCGATTAGGGGCACGCAGCCGTTTGGGCTCGGGTCGCTGCAGCCGGTCAGGGAAGGAGAGGTGAGAGTGAGGGCTGTCTTGACGGCTGAAGCTCTGTGTAGACGAACCGCCGGCGCCGCCCTCTCGAAGTGTTGGTAAGCCGGTTGTCTTTGTTCGTTTTTTTTTCTTTCTCTTCCTTTTCGCTCCTCGTTTTCTCTTGAGTTTCTTTGTGTTGACGGTTTGTGGTGGTGTTGATGGATGGTTGTCGTGGGATGTTGTTTGTGTGTTGATGGTTGGTGTTTTGGTGGTTTGTTGGGAATTGAAGCGTGTTGTGTGGGCGTCGTTTGTTGAAGCAGGGGCTTCTTCACCGGAGGGGGCTCGGGATTTGCACCGTTCGTCGGGTCCGGCAGTCCACTGGGAGGTGTTCTCGGGTGCTGCTGTTGTTGTCGTGCTCAGACCCGTCACTTGGCTTGGTTTCTGGTAAGAATCCGAGACCAATCTTCCTTTCTGTTCATTGAGTTCCTTTGCGTGAACTGGATTGTTGAATTGAATATTGTTTTTGGATGTTTCTGGGCGGTAGCAGAACGATTGTGGTGTGTTTTCTTGGCCTTGGTGTATTTTCCGGCGAGTTCACGGGAATCCGGCGAGGCTCGGGATTTTTTCGGCGACTCGGGTTTCGTTCCGGCGAGGACTGACTGGAAACCGTGAAGGACTGTTGCTGCTTCGACGAGACGGTACGGAGATCGGCATTAGACGGTAATTTCCGGCGATGTTGTAATTTAATTCTTGTACATATCATGTACCGTAAAAGCTTCCTATCGATGTATCAAAATAAATGGTAATAGTGAAAGACCGAGTGTGATAGGTTAGAGGCGCGTGGCCGGGAACTTACCGACGCGGATAAGATTGTTAGGCCGAAAAGGCTGGGCTCGGGTTCACTAAGTGATTTTGAGGATGGGCCGGGCTTAGGCCCAATTAACGTCATATTAATTCTATATGGGCTTTTAGGCCCAACGACTAATGAAGTGGGCTTTAGGCCCAATGGCTAGTAATTATGACGGGCTTTAGGCTCAATAAAATGTAACTAATTTAAATGGGTTTTAGGCCCAGTGGTTTTGGGGAATGTACTTTAGGCCCAATAAATGGATATTATTCTAAGATGGGCTTTAGGCCCAAAAGGTTCTTATGATGTGGGCCTTAGGCCCAGGTATAATTAACCTAAACTTATAACCCAAATCTGGACCCAAAGAATCATTGCCCAGATCACATGCTAAATTCGATTTCTGCTATAGTAACCGTACATAAACTAAACTAAAGGCACTTATTTATAGAATATACCATATATACAAGTATCCTCCAATACCTGTACTCCAACAACTCCGCTTTGCTCCGAAGCGCTTTCGAGACAATTACTATGGCCAAGGTGAGGACTTATAAACCTTTGTATGCATTACTACCTACAATGCTCGGTTAATTGTTTTGTAATATAAAGTGGTGTTGTTTGTTTGGTCTTTAATGCTGTATGCATGCTTGCCTGATGTGCTGATGCTGTTAATTGCAAAGTGTATATATTGATGATATCTTTGATGCGGTTTGTCTGATTAAGTGAATTGTGTGCCGGTGTAATATGATATGCCAGTTGAGCATGTTTGTTTGTTATGCTAAATAACATGATTTATAGATTTGTGTTTGTGTGGTGGACTGTGGGCTGGAGGCCCGGACCTGAGAATAAGATAATAAATTCCACACAACACTGTTGAATTATAACGTATGGTACAACTCCTTAAGCGCAATTGAATAACATACAATAATAAGTCTACTGTGGGGCTGTTGACCGGTTGGTTCGAGCGGGAAGTAATACCCCTCGGGATGGCATGCGGGATTGCATGTGGGCCTGTGATGGCCGGTTCTACCTCCCTCCTTCTACCTCCCCCTTTCTACCTCCCTCTTTCTCTCTGTCTCTCTCTCTCTCTATGGATATGTTGGGCTTCGTGCCTGGTTTATTTGGGCTTATGCCTGGTTGTCTCATGAGACGGGACCGAGCTCGACGCACACAGTAGAGGGCCCTAATAAAACATTTAAACCTAATAACAAAGATAATAATATAAGTAATGACAAATGATGGTATGTAGTCTGATGATGACGTGTGTTGTATACTGTGAATTGATTTGTGCACTGTGTTGCTTTTGTCCATTGCCGGTGTATTTGTAGTTGATTTGTTTTGTATATTATTGGTTTATTTGTCTGCGGTGAGACAGTGGTTGGTCTCACCCCCTCACAGTTTTACACAGGTTAGCTGATCGATGATCAGAAGTGCATATCAGCAGGTGGCGGTGCTTTCCTCTCCTCTGGTCGGATCCATAGAGTTCACTGCATACATGTTATCTTATGTATAGTCTTCCGCTGCATACTCGTTGTTGTGTAATTTATTTGTATAATTGGTCATTGATTATGTTGTTGATATTGTATCCCAGGAAGAAGGGCATTTTGGTCCTTCTACATGTTATGATTAATTTGATTGGTTATTTTGGGATACGGGTGTCCCGGGGATGATAAGGGCAATTTGGTCAATCTATAATTAATTATAACTTATATTAATAAATTGGGACACGGGCGCTTCATGTACACTATGGATCCGACCCGAGGAGAGGATAACTCCGCCACCTGCTGATATGCACCACTGCTCAATGAGCAGTTGACCTGTAAAAGACTGTGAGGGGGTGAGACCAACCACTGTCTCACCGCAAACAAATAAACCATAGTATACAACTACAAATCAACCACAAATACACCGATATCAGGCAGTAGCAAGCAAAGTGCACAAATAAGTCACAATACACAACACAAGTCATCATCAGACTTCAAACCATCACTTATCGTTACTCATATTATTATCGTTGTTATTAGGATTAAATATTTTTATTAGGGCCCTCTACTGTGTGCGTCGAGCTCGGTCCCGTCTCATGAGACAACCAGGGCATAAGCCCAATATAATCAGGGCAAGGCCTAATACAATCAGTGAGAGAGAGAGATAGACAGAGAGAAAGAGGGAGATAGAAAGGGGGAGATAGAAAGAGGGAGGTAGAACCGGTCATCACAGACCCATATGCTAAACCGCATATACCATGCTATCCCGCATGCAAATCCCAAGGGGTATCACTTTCTGCTCAAACCAACCGGTCAACAGCCCCACAGTAGAATTATTATAGTTCGTTATTCTCAATTATGCTTAAAGAGTTGTGCCATACGTTATGATCAAACAGGGTTGTGTGGATTTAATATCTTATTCTCAAGTCCGGGCCACCAGCCCTCAAGTCAACACACGAACCACAAAGTCATATAATCATTTCTTAATCATAACAACATATCATGCTCAACTGGCATACCATATCATATAGGCTCACAGTTCACATAATTAGGCACTCAACAACAAAGATATCATCATCATGATACACCGTGCAACAACAACATCAACACAACAGGCATACACGCATACAGCTTTAAATGCCAAACAAATGTTATCACTTAATGAACCACAACAAATAACCGAGTATTGTAGGCAGTACGCATACAAAGGTTTATATGTCCTCATCTAGGCCATAATTCTTACCTCGGAACCATAAGCCTCGTTCCACCTTGACATTCCTTTGTCCGTAATCTCCTACGAACATACACATCATATAAGATGTTTATTCATGATAATTGAGTAAATGCATATTAATAACATGATCTCGAATTAAACCCGTGACACTAAGCCCTTTACTAAAGATCAGGGTCTAAATCCAAACAACTCAAATTCCCAAGTTCCGTACTTAACTTAAATCCGACTATAGTCAATTAGACCTAGAGTGTATTATCTCTAATCTCCAAAATACAACAATGGGCCTAAAGCCCACATCCATATTAGTCATTGGGCCTAAAGTCCATACATCCAATTATTAGGCCTAAGCCCATATAAACTTAATATGATGTTAATTGGGCCTAAGCCCGTCCCGTTCTCATAACTGTATTAAACGGAACTCCCGAGTCCAAACTTTCTGGCCTAAAATTACTAAGTGCGTCGGACATAAACCGGCCTCGCCACTCAACTCTCCAAACTCGGTTTCCACTAAGTCCATTTGTTTCAATACATCGATTAACCTCTATAACCTTACATGACATGCTCCGAAATTAAAACATACATAGACCGAAAATTACCGTTCATTGCTGAACTTCCGTAACTCACTGGAACAGCATCCGAGCTCGCCGAAAAAATCTCGAGCCTCGCCAGTTTCCAGTCAACCTTGCCGGAAAATTCCACACAACGCCAGAAAACTTCCTAACAAGTCTGCCACAACGGAGAATCATCCAATTCAACCACACAGAATCCTCACATCACAGGAAAACAAATTGAAGAGAAAGGAATCATTGGAAACGCTTACCGAAAATTAGATCCTCTCAATCCGGTATCGAATCTAAGCACAGAGGCCTCAGCCCGTGTTTACTGAGCCGGCAATCCCACTGCCCAAAACAGAACACGCAACAACTAGCCCCCAAGCACCACCACCGGGGCAGCAAGCAATCGCCGACAACGACCCTGCACCGAAAAACACCAACCGACACCACACCACCAGCCCTTCACTATCACAGAACAACCCCGACACACCCGTTACCAAACCATCAACCCGCCACCAAGACACACAGCAACCCAAAACACAGAAGAACCCAGATCAGCAAATCGGTACTCAAGGCTGTAAAGAACGGAGGAAGGAGAAGAGAGAAGGGAAGTCGGAGCTCTTACCAGAACCGAAACTCTAAGGCCCCAACCCGATTAGACCACGGTCCCACGCTCTGAAATCCACTAATGTTGGCCCGCACACAAATCCAGCACCGTCCGGCGGAAGGCAATGGCGGTGGCGACTTCGCGTCGCTTCCCAGCCCAGCACCTATCATCATCCTCCTACGCCTATTCATTCTTGGTGCAGCTACGGCGACGGAGACAAAGGGGAGAAGAGCAGCGTCGGTGCTGGTGTGAGGAAAGAAGACGATGGTGCGACTCTCAGCCTCGTCTTCTCCGTCAACATCCCGAGGCAACTCGCCTCGACGTCCCGCCTTGAACCCGCAGCCAAAACACGCAAGTGGTAAAAGAAACAAAGAGCAACAGTGGCGACGATTCGAGCAGTGGGTGGCGACGGTTATTTGAGTAAAAAGAAAGGTGGAAGAGGAAGAGAGAAAACGTGGGAGAGAAAGGGAATAAAGGGGGCAGACGAACTCGGGGAAAGAAGAAAAAGAAAAGAAAAGAGAGGAGAGAGAGAAAAAGAGAAGTTTTAATACTCTAGGGTTAGGGTTGATTTCGGCCGGGACCAAAACAACGTCGTTTTGGTCTTAGGCACAGTCAACCCTCTTCCCTTGGTCAAAACGCAGGCCAAGCTTGAGTTTTATGTTTGGCCTACCCCGAAACTATGTAGTTTTTGGCAAAACTAAACTACACCATGTGGTGCACCCCAAAACGCAAATAAATTCCGTAGAAACCCGAAACTAGGATTAAATCCAACATATATAAAATATTTCCATGGAAAAATAAATTAATAACATTAATTTTCTTGACCAAAAATCCAGAAAATTCTGCAAGGGTAAAATTAGAATTTAAATTCCAAAAATTTTGAAAATTCCATAAAAATTAATTAACGAAAAATCGGGGCGTTACACAGACTGACCCTTGCCCACTAAATTGAGACTTATGGCCAAACCACCAGTTAGAAATGAATGAAAAAAAAGTCTAAAATTAGCTAACTTCCATATATTTCCAAGGGAGATCTTGTAGTTTTTGGAGCTGAACTGAGAGAGTATGCACTCTCAAAGTTCAGTGTTGCACAACAGACCTGCTGCATGACTCTGAGTTGGTGTAGGAGCCATATATGGAGCTAGAGAGCTTAGAATTGGGTATTTTTTTATGTATCTGAAAAGCTAAGAGACATGGCTACAACTTTTATGTTGATGTCCAAGGCTGGTTCTGCCTGTAGACGCGCTATTTACCTCGGTGAAGTTTCTACTGGCGCAGGGCAAATTCTACCAGAGTTGGTGTAAGGATGTTTTGTGTGATTCAATTGTGTGTTTCTTGTTATGGTTGGTTGTATTATGTTGTGATGTATATTTTTATATTTGTAACAGGACAGTAATAACTCTAGATGCCCAAAGATTCCAAAGAGAAGGATTTTATAGCTTGATGTGTCTAATGAATGGATTAATGTGTCTAATGTCTAGGCAAGTTTGGTTGCATACTTGTGATGGTTGTGATGCTTATTGGCTTGGTAGATGACCTAATTGCTTATTCATGGCACCTATGGTGCAATATTGATGACAAGATGATGATATGCCTTAGTTTATTGATGAATTCGGTGATTGGGCTGTGCATTTCATGCATAACATGTGTATCCATGAAACTTGCATAAGATGATGGACTATTGATGATGGTGGTGGGTTGTAGGCTGATTGGTATAGTTGAGTCGGTTTCCATTAATTATTTTATTGTGTTGATTTGTACATGGAGGTTATGTCTTGTGTAGCAAGTGTTGGTGCCCCTTGTAGCTTCGGTTTTACAATATTAGTGGAGTTGTGTTTATAAATGGATTTTAATCATTTTTATTATCTTTGTTGGTTTTGCTTCCTTTTATGTTGTGCATATATTGGTTGGTAACTCGCTAAGCAGAGGCAACGAACTTCTGGTTGAGTTGATAATAGGCTTTTGTGTGCCTTGTGGCACGCAGTGGGTGCACATGATACCTGGCCGGTTGTGCTTTGTGGGGGCGTGACAGAAACCCGCAGCTACCCCCTCACCATCAATCGCAGTACACCCATAACAACCCACCGGCATCTCCACCACCACCTACAATACCTCCACGCCAATAACCCACAATCAAGTGTAATAATCTATCCATAATTGCCTAATAATCAAAAATCACAGCACCAATCCGGTCACCATCACCACTAATTGGCGAGTCTCAAGGGCGGCAGAGGGGAAGCGAAAAGGAGGAGGCGCAAGGGAAGCTTTGTACCACCAGCCCCGTTGCATTAACAGTTGGATCCCGCCTTGGCTTCTCTGCATCGAAGCAATAGTCAAAAGTTAAATGGGAGAGATGACGATGATGATGAGGGTAAGAGGAGGAGGAATAAGAGCTTTTGGATTATTCCTCCTGGAGTACAACTAGTAACAACTAGAGAATCATCGTTATCTTTTAAAACCAAAATAAAAAGCAAAGCAGTAGTAGTAAGGAGGTGCAAGATGATGCGAAAACAAGAAAATCTTCTAGTCCTTCTGTTTGACATAATGGACACCATAGTTCGAGACCCTTTCTACGAGGACGTCCCTCGCTTATTTGGTTCTGGGATGTCTTTCAAGGAGCTAATCGAACCCAAGCACCCCTCTTCCTGGGTTGACTTCGAAAAAGGCATCGATCTGGCGGATGATGAGCGAGAGTGGTACAAGGAGGAAACAGAGGAGGAAGGGGAGGATGCCGGAGACGGGGATGACGGTGACGATGATAAGGAGCCTTTGATTAGGTTCTTTGATTTTGTGGAGGAGGATGTGGTGGAGGGGGGAAGGAGGAAAAGAAAGGCGACAGAGGAGGAAAAGAAGAGAAAGGGAAAGGGAAGTAAATAAGGTTTATTTTTTTGTTTTTCAATATATTTTTTATAAATAATTTTTGTTTCATTTTGTTTTGTTTTAGTGAAAAAAAATAAAAAAATTATTGAACCGTCAAGATATTACCACATGTGTCCATCCGGCCTTCTGTTATCTCACTTAACTCAAACAGAATCGGTCCAACCATAGGTGCTTAACCCGAGCATATTAAAGTTCAGGGGGTTAAATAGCGTTTTTTTAGGGGGTAAGTCAAGTTTGACCAAAAGATCAGGGGGTAAAATGTATTGAATCCGAGGGAAATATGACTTAACCTCCCTTTTTTTATTGTTGAAAGTTTGAGCCTTTGTATTCTTTTAAAAAATATTATTTTTTATAAAATTGGGAAATAATATGCACTCTTAATGGCAGTAATACAACTTTGATGCTAATAATACAACTTTGATAATATTAATAATGGAGAGTAATTAAACTAATATGAAGGGAGCTTAAGGAGAGAGGAGTGTGTAGGAATGAGAAGAAAGTTGAAGTTTATGATAAGATGTAAGTATAAAAATATGAAGAAATAAAAGGTTATTTATAGTTAGAAATGGAGGATAAAAACAAATAAGTATGATTAATTTAAAAAGAAAAAATCTAAGGAATGTTAGGTAAAGAAAGATGATATTAAGATTAGGATAAATAGGATTATAAAAAATAATTAGCCAAAGAGAAGAATCCAAATAGAAATTGGATACAGGGATAAAATATTTACCATGAGTAAATTTAGGTACAATAAAAATGAATTTTACTTTGGATGATAATAATGACATTCACGTAATTTACGTAATTTATTTATAATATTGTTAGAATTATTCATAGACTATGGCAGCCTAAAATGGGCGAAAACAAGCTTATAGGCTAGAAATGTAAAACAAGCTTATAGGTTAGAAATGTAGTGGACAAAATGGACAAAAATCACAAACAATTGAATCATACAAGGAAAAAAATGACAAGCACAAAATCACATAATTTTTTGTCGAGATCACAGAAATAAACTTATATGTCATGTAGGAGTGAAATTGTATGAAGTTGAGTGCATTGTGTCAAAAGTGCGGAGAGTCTCACCTTCCTCCACTAGTATTAAAAAAACTAATCACGAGAAAAAAAAAAATCTCTCCCCTTTTGCTCTTACATCAAACAACACTGTAACTTATGTGATAAAACTAATTTTCTCCAGTGTTTGTATCAGTTATTTTTAATAATTTATATATATGCAACAGCATAACAAGATACTATTATAGTTTTGTTTGAGTATTCCATTAGTCATAAGGTATCTACCTCATTGTAGAGCCGCATAATTTTTTATTGTCTCATATTTTATCCAGTAGAATTACAATCCATCTCAAGAAATCAACAACCAACACTCCCCTTCAGGATTCTGGAGCAGACTCCAGCTCATCCATTGCTGGGGATTATATTATCAATTATATAAAAATGCGTCGGTCAAAAAACCAGGATATGCGTCGGTCAGACTCCAGGATTCTGTCGAATGTTTTAGCTCGACCAGGCGTGCTGGATCAATTGTAAGCGACTACTTTATGCAGTCCCTTCCAGTTATCTGTTACAAGTAATGAACATGTTTGTTCATCATAAGAAAAAAAAAAAAATGTTAGTGGATCGTGAACTGCAATAAAATTCCAGTGAATCAAATCTTGTTTCGACTTTGCAATGTTCGCTTGTAACTGGAAGTCATCAATATAAGCGTGTCCAAGGATAAAAATACATCATCCGAGCTATATAGTTCATATGTGGACGAGTATTATATATCTCCAAAACCATTAAAATACTACTCCATCCATGGAGTACATGCGACATTTGGAACCCTAAAAAATGTTATAAATGGAAAAAAGAGAGAGAAGAAGCCGTTGATCCCCGGCCAGACCATCATCACATAGGTATTCACAATCCGCTCTTCTTGTTGTCCTCACATCTCTCAACTTTTTAACCTATCAGCTCCAAAGAATGTGATCCATCTTAGATGCATAATTCATGACGTGTATCGATTTTATTCATATACTAGCCAGTTTCATGGATTCCTTAAAACTTTGTTTATTTAAACTCTTGTCCATAGATAAACTATGAGCATTGACGTTGCTAATCCCCTCGTAACCATCACTCCATCTCATCAAAGAAGCTCCAAGCCAATTCCCGGCGATAATTCCAGCGCCAAATTATGCGGGCGTAGGATCCTACGCTTAGTAACAAAATGTCACTCCACTTTATTAAACTTTCATTTTATTAACACTTAACACTCATGATAGTACGGTTATAACCCTGAACTTGGCAAGTATCCCATTAACCCAAACATCAACAAACCTCAAGGCAAATTAGTAATTCCATAAATGAGCCAGCAGGCAACAAAATACCCAAACAAATTTTTGCATAGACCAGCCACATTCCAGCAGGCTCCAAAAGCTACTCCGCCCTCTATTGTCCCCTCTCTTATAAATACACCTAATCACCCTCCCTAATCAAAAGCTCACCACACTTTTTTTTTTCCCCCTTTCCCGGAAAAAGAGAAGAAGACCTGAACACCCCACTCAGCCCGGCCCGACCCAACCCAAATGTCGGCAGAATACCCTAACCTCCCCGTAAACTTGTTGCCCGACCCCTCGAGCCCACCGTGGCTCAACAAAGGTGACAATGCGTGGCAGCTGACGGCGGCGACCCTCGTGGGCCTCCAGAGTGTACCGGGCCTCGTGATCCTGTACGGTAGCATAGTGAAGAAGAAATGGGCCGTGAACTCGGCTTTCATGGCCCTTTACGCCTTCGCCGCGGTGCTAGTCTGTTGGGTGGGCTGGGGCTACAGAATGTCGTTCGGGAAGGAAATGATACCATTTCTGGGCCGGCCCGATATTTCATTGGACCAGAAGTTCCTCCTGGATAAGGCCTTTCTTGGATGGTTCCCCAGTGCAACCATGATTTATTTCCAGTCTGTCTTTGCAGCGATTACCTTGATTTTGATTGCGGGGGCTTTGCTTGGGAGGATGAATTTCCACGCATGGATGCTTTTTGTGCCACTCTGGCTCACCTTCTCTTACACTATCACTGCTTACAGTATATGGTGCCCTACTGGGTGGTTATCCAAGAAAGGGATCATTGATTACTCTGGAGGATATGTCATTCACCTGTCCTCTGGTGTTGCTGGCTTCACTGCAGCTTTCTGGGTAGCAACCATGCTATACCACACAAGTTTAATTACTAGTGAAAAAGAAAAATTGCGCATTTGAATTGCAATGCATTCATAAATGATAACCCATAACTCACCAAATGTTGTGTACTAATATTCTTATTAAAATTAAAGCATGAGCTAAAAAGGGCTTGTAGGGTGATAAAAATTTGATTAAGGTTAAAAGGGTTTTAATTTTTTGGTATGCTAATTGCTAAGTATGGTTTTTTTTGGAATGTTTGGGACAGGTGGGGCCAAGGGCAAACAAGGATAGGGAAAGATTCCCACCAAACAACATTCTATTGATGTTGGCAGGTGCTGGGCTACTGTGGATGGGGTGGAGTGGGTTCAACGGTGGAGATCCTTACAGTGTCAGCGTTGATGCATCTCTGGCCGTTCTTAACACCCATGTCTGTACCGCGACCAGCTTGCTGACTTGGCTGTTTCTTGATATACTTTTCTTTGGGAAGCCCTCTGTGATTGGAGCCACACAAGGGATGATCACTGGTCTTGTTTGCATCACCCCTGCTGCAGGTATATGAATATCCCCCAATCTTTTCCTTTCTTTTTTTTTTTTTATCAACCTCTTTTTTATAAGTAATTCCCAAATCCTTTAAGGGACAAATGTTTGACGGGAATACAAATTAGAGGAGAGGAAAGAAAGTAAGGGGACAAAAGCTTTTAATACTAGATCTCTTCATCATTTAAAAGTAAAAATACTGTTCTACAATGATAATCTCTTCACTATTGACGATGCAAAAGCTGAAAGGAAAATAAAAAAAGGACGATGTAAAAGCTTAAAAGGAAAACAGGAAAAAAAAAAAAAAGCTGCTTTGGAACATGTTCTGATTGAATGTCTTGAGTCTTGACAATGAATATTTCACCCTTAATAAATTTGGTCTTCAATGTTCAATTTTGACAATGACAAAAAAATGTTTCGCCTCTTATTGTTTTTTTCTTTTTTTTACAATGACAAAAAAATGTTTCGCCTCTTATTGTTTTTTTTTTCTTTTTTAAAAAGAAAAAAAAAACCCAACGCAAGAAGTATTGCTAAAAAGACATGCAAATGGTAGCATTGTCTTCGATTTGCACTAAAAAGAACAAGCATCACTCAAACCAAAAAAAAAGAAAAAGGACAAACATTACGAATTTTAATTACAATTATATTGAATTTCCAAATCATAAACAGGAGTTGTCCAAGGTTGGGCAGCAATCATAATGGGAATAATGTCTGGTAGCATCCCCTGGTACAGCATGATGGTCCTCCACAAGAAAATATGGCTTCTCAAGCAAGTAGACGACACCATGGCTGTATTCCATACCCATGCAGTGGCAGGAACCCTAGGAGGAGTCCTTACAGGCTTCTTTGCACACCCTAAGCTCAGCCGCATCTTTTACTTGGTAGATAATTGGCAGCACTATATAGGGCTTGCCTATGGCCTCCAATCCGGCAGGAGCACTGCTGGGTTCAAGCAAATGGGAATTCAGATCCTGGGAGTTGTTTTTGTGGTCATTCTTAATATTTTTACCACTAGTGTTATCTGTTTGTTGGTTAGGTTTATAGTCCCACTAAGGTTAGCAGATGACGAGTTGCAAACTGGTGATGATGCAATCCATGGAGAAGAGGCCTATGCTCTGTGGGGTGATGGAGAGAAGGAGTCCAAGCATAATTCGGTCTATGAGGAATTCCCACAAGTTGTGCCAAAAGGTGGGGCGGGTCAGGTTGAGATGGCTTGATTTTGGTTCTTTTCTTTGCTTTCTTGCAAGAGATAACGCAAGATAATGCTGCCTAATGTAATGGTGGTGGGGGCGCAGTTAGGCTGCATGCGTTGGCTTCCTACTTTGAAATTAATTGTTTCTCTAAGACGAATTCGGTTCAATGTCTCTACGTATTACGTACCTCTTTTTGAGTTGGTGGAGTTGTGATTTGGTGTTGTTTGATACATTATGAATTTGGTGTACTATTCAATCTGCCTTAATAAGAATTGAACCCTCCTCGCTGATGGGTTAATTTTTCCTTCCTGTCCTGCCCTGTTACTCAAAATGACATAAAACTGAAAAAATATATGGATGACCTGGCAATCGTGGCATCATCCAGGATTTGATGACATATGGTATCTAAGTTTAATTCCCGGCAAATGAGGGAAATTAAGAAAAGTTTGATAGCCTCATTGACAATGACTATCAAGAATTAACGGTGTTTATCCTCCGAAGTGGAGATCTCAAAAATTTCAAGCTCGGTTCTTTTTGTTATATATTTTATTTATTTATTTTAATTTGGGGTTGTGATTTGGGTATATGGTGATGGGAGGAATGAGCTCACAAATTTCAAGCTCTCAAGTCTGAAGTATATAAAATATTTTATTTATTTATTCTCTCCATATTAGAGAGATTAGGAATGAATGAGAGAATAAAGGGAGAAATTTTTCTCTTCATTCCCACTCTCAATACCTTTCTCTCATCTCTTATACAACCATTAAAACTAAAAACAAAACAAAAAAGATGACTTTTCTCCTCTCGCTCTCTCTTTCCTAAAAACTTTTTTCTCATTCCATACCAACTGATGATAAAAAAGATTATTCTCTTAGCTCCAATGTATTAGGCGCCTGTCATCATCAATTGAAAGCCTAGGAAATGGGACCTACAGGCGCCATTGCAGCCTAGAGCTCATTGGCATGAAATTTGGAAATATTAGGTGATGTTGCCATTAGTTATTTCATTAATAGTACTCCCACCTTCCCTCAATATAAGTCCTTTAAGGGTTTTGTATAACTTTTAAGAAAAGTAATAAATGAGTCTAATTTTATTAAATTTTATTGTTCAAATTACCAACTTATCTTTTCTATTATCCCAACAATAAAACTTAAGAGAAATAAAAAACCTAAAACAATTGATCTAATGCAAGGATAAATATAAAAAAATTAATTTAATGCTTCTTGAAATTTTTAAACGACTTATATTATTAAACAATATACAAAGCCTAAAACGACTTATATTGAGGGATAGAAAGAGTAGTTTGCTATGTCATTCGTTGATCTTCAAATATCACAAAATCGTCTTAATCATGTTGGGTTGTTGATCTGTCATGACATTAAAATCTCCCAATTCAAAAATTTCAGCGAGAAGTTGATTGGAGTAGATTATAGCAATTCCACACCAGAGGAAAGGACGACAAATAGACCATAGTTTTATGGATCATGTGAAAAAATAGGTGGGCAAGTTCGATGAGTTTCGTGTTTTGATTCTTGGACCCAAAAGAGAGGCATGCGTGATGCGCCTAACACAAATATGATATGGTTCAACATCTAAAGGACTGGGAAAAAGTGTCCTATAGCTGGAGAAAAAGTAGACTTGACCCCTGAGTAAACGTCCAAAACAAAACTTCCTTAATTTCTTTCTTTACTTATTTCAAAAAAACGAGAAAAAAGAAAATCTTTAATTCCATGCTTTCCATCAAACGAAACCTCTCCTAGGCAGTTCCTTCCGTAAACCCGAAACCTAAACCAAGTAAACAAAAAAAAAATCTTGCAAGCAGCATCTTTTGTTTACGGTGGACATGGAGGCCTTGTCTTTTGTCTCCCACGATTACGTGGTGTATATGTAATAATGACGTAAATATGGCAAAATTTAGGTAGACAGGAAATGAGCGAAATCCAATTTGGGTTTTTGATAATAAGGCCTCTTAAGATTTATTTTTTTTTTAATTTTCTTTTTTTGAACAGGAGTCACTGACTCATTGTCTCTTGCTTGTCTCAATCAGGTGGGGAATTGTTTTAACTTGCAATCAAAACGCGTTTGACTCTGTCCGAATTTAATCTCCGAACCCCGTCTGTCTACTTCGAGACATTGTAAAAAAATGAAAGAATTTTCATTGAATTTTGTCAAACATGTGTCGAGTGCAAGTTAAACATATAGTTAAAAAAATAGTACTTGCGTAATGAATATAAAGCGGACGACAGCTGTAGATGTAACAAATTGTTTTTTTTTTTTTTTAAGAATATAGATGCAACAAATTGTTGAAACAATGAGTTTCTTCCCTTTCCATATGACAAATGTTTAGTTCAGTTTAAGAGAAAAAAAAAATTCTACCCAAAAAAAAAGAAATACAGATAATAATGCATGTCCAAAACGTGCTCCTACATATTTAGTTGAATTATTAAAGTCTGTAGAAGTGATAAAGTGTCTATGCAATTGAAACTTTCATGTTCTTTTTTGTACGTGGATGCCACTCCATGCCAATGAAGTTTCAAATATTTCTAGACCATAGGGAAAAAAAAAAAAAAAAAGCGTCTACACGGTTGAGAGAGACCAATCCTGATCTCTTGTTCCACTTGCGAATAAAATTGCCTCCATAAATATCTTTTTTCTGGTTACAAATTTCCTCCATAGAATGAGAGTGGAGTAAAAGCGAAAGACAAATTGAGAGCAAAAACCATTACCAAACTGTTTACGCATTTTCAACAAATGAAAAATGACGTGCCATAAATATGCTAGCATTTTACTAATGTGGGTTGGCCTTGAAGTAAAATCTCCGATTCCAAGGGTCTCTAAGGCCTATGGTGAGGCCTGATCTTATTATTATTTCAAAAATTCCTCTATTTGTTAGAGTAAGCTCTCTGATTTCAAATGGAACCTGGAATTGGCCAGCTTCTCGCTCTTACTTGATTTCTCAATTCCAAAGTGAGGCGACTTTTATTACTCCTTCTTCATGTCCTGATGACATTATTTGGAATTTATCTACTTGAGACAGATTTATAGTCCAAAGTGCTTGGGACTCTATTCGAGTAAGGCATCACAGGGTTGATTGGTTTAAAGTTGTTTGGTCTCCTAGATACATACCGAAGCATAGTTTTATTGCTTAGCAATATTAGATCGGCTGAGCACTCGTTCTAGGCTTCAGAAATGGGGTATTATCTCTAATGGGAGTTGTCTTTTTTGTTCTGCTGCACTTGAGAATCGGGATCATCTTTTCTTTGCATGCCCTTATTCCTCTGCTGTATGGTCTCTGTTATTGTCTTTATGTTCTGTTAATCGAGTAGTTGGTGATTGGAGATTTGAATTCCATTGGGCAAAAAGCCATATGCAAAAGAGGAGCTTGAAGGCAATGATATTAAGAGTCGCTTGGGCTGCTTGTATTTACCATCTCTGGCGAGAGAGAAATCGCCGGCATTTCACGAGTTGTTCTCGGTCTATAGTTAGCATCTTAGCCGACATCAGTTCGGATATGAAACTGAGGTTTCAAGGCGTCTCTCAGCTCAAAATCAGGGCATTAACAATGGAGATGCAGGAGCTGTGTCGTTATTGGGGAATAATTGTTCCTGATTTTTCTTTACAGACTTAATTGCTATGTTACAATATAATTCTTGATATGGAATTGTCGATTTCCATTTGTATTTTTGCACTGTAATCCTTTGTTGGATTTCTAGGGGCAGTTGTCCTTCCTCTGTAAACAGTCGTTAGGATCTCTCCTAATTCATTTGCAATGAGAAGTTTGATTTGACCCTTAAAAAAAAATCTCCGATTCAAATCTTCGTGTATACAAAAATTTCATATCTATTACAATCCCAATCGGATTCATACTAGTGGGGACAAAATTAGAAATAGCGGATGGGAAAAGAAAATGCATCCTTCCTCTGCCTCATCCAACTCTAGTTCTTTTTTCAATTGAAAAGTCAGCTCAGCTCTTTTTTTGTTTTCTTCTACGGATGGATGCGATTGTTTATGAATAAAATTATTCCAAGATATCCGAAAATTAGCACCGGCTGTTGTCAGGGCCGGCCCAATGGGCCAAGCAGTTCAATCTAGGGCTTAGGGCCACCAAATGTATAAGGCCTCCAATTTTATAGTCTATGGGCTTATATATAGGATGGGCTGCAGTTTGGAACTGGGTTACTAAAGAAAATTCTGTGGGTTTCTACTGTCCCAAGCCTGGACGAAAGAGGAGGGTTTTACTTTTTGATGTATTATCTTGTTTTATATGCTGTGCTATCATGCAGGTAAGTTTTTTTTTTATTTTGTTTTTAATTTTTTTTGAAAGGGCCTCTTTTTGTTTTTCGCTTTAAGCCTCTCAAAAGCTTGAGCCGGCCCTGGCTGTTGTCCTTAATTATCTAAATCCAGATGTTCCGTCAACAAGTTTTATTTCTTTTTAGGATTCTTTCTTGTTATTCATTTTATTTAGGGTTTTTGGGTTTTTCGGGTCCCAATGTTTAGTGGTTTGGCCAATTTGGTACCCCGACATTTTTTTTGGCCGGGCAGGTACCCCGACTTTGCATGGGCAGGCCAAACGTGATCCCCCGGTCAGGTACCTGCTGACGTGGAGGGCTGCCCGAATTTGAGGTCTAGGAGGTGTTACAAAACGACGTCGTTTCGTGCCAAAACAACATCGTTTTAGTTGCTTAGGTGGACACATCAGAGCTACGTGTCATTGATTATCCCGCATGCTACAAACCCAGACCACATAATTGACCCGAAACTGGATGGATGACCGACCCGCACCATGAAAAACCTACCCCCAACAAATTGTTTTTTTTTTCAAATCCAAATAATTTAAAAAATCAAAACTCAATAATAATATCTGACCCAAAACTAACATACTGCCACGTGATGCTTTGGGAAAAAAAATTGCTAATTGTAAAATTCAACTTCGTTTTGTTTTATTATTTTCTTTTCCTATGCTTTTAAAAACTATATCCTTTCCTGTATTAACTTTTTTTTTTAAAAAAAAACAAATAGTTCTTCCTCTCCAATTCTGGGAGGCGCACAACCAAACAAAATTCCTTCCCCTTCGTCGGAGCTCAGGTCTCCACTTCTTTTCGTGTTTTGCTTTCAATATTCAGTGAATATTGATTCTTATGGGGATTAACTAATCGTGTTTGATTTGGTTGTTTTGATGTTGGATCTTGTGGTTGCTACTGTGTTGGTGGTTGTCTTTTTTGTCGTGGATGTGGACGTGTGGTGAGGGTGAGGTTGAGGGGTTGAGAGCTATGTGATGGTTGGATCTAGCCGGTCCCTCCTCACCTGCGGCGATGTTTATCCACACGGCAGCGTTTTCTCCTATGTTGTTTGCGTCGGCGATTGGTGGCAGTGGCAGAGGTGGCTCGTGACAACCGGTTCTGCTCCTCAGTCGATTGAGGTGGATAAAGGAGCGGCGGGATTTGGGTGTAGGGAAGCCATGTATCGAATGCCTTGTTGGAGATTGTTATAGGGTTTTGGTGGGTGTTTGGTGGTGGGGATTTTTGGTGGTAGTGGTGATGGTGGTTATGGTGTGTTGTGGTGGTGGTTATGGTTGTGTGGTGGTGGTGGTCGTCGGTGATTTGGGGTTGGGGTACTCAATTTGTTAATGCATATTCTTTTCCTTGTTTTTATATTTTTAAAAGAAAATATTCATAAAAAAATATTAAAAGAAAATTAAGAGAAGTTGTGATATCTCATTATTTATTTTATTTTTATATTAATTATTATGATTATTATCACGATTAATATTATTAATATTAATATTATTATATTTTATTTACGTAGAATGCCAGTGACATAACACTCCGGTCAATCGAGTGTTCGTCGTCTTTTTCTGGATCTTATAGTTAGAAGTTGAAAAAAAAAAAATGGAAGACTTTCTACACTCCAAAGATGTTGAACATGTTAATCGAAACATCTTAATCTTATAATACGACATGCTAATCGAAACATCTTAATCTTATAAGTGAAAAATTATCCACTAAAATTATGCCATTTTATTAAATAAGACTAAATTTTACGCATTTTGGGAGGCTATTATTAGCATATGTTTTTAGCAAATATTGGATGAATCAATTAGCTTTTACCTCCTGAATTGTTATAAACCATTCAGAATCGTGAAAAGCAACTATTTTTTCCAAAAGAAAAACTCATAAACTTAAAATAATAAATTGTAAACCCCAATTTTTCAATTTTTGATTCCAAGTGTAGTTTTCAAAATCTTTTAGTTTCTAATATAAACTAAAAGATTTATTCTTAATAAAGAATACAATTCAGATTTCAAATAATTTGATAGAATTAACTATTAGGACCGTCAGATGTTAATTTTTATTTTAGCGACTTCTATATTCAAATATTATTAATTTAGATCCGAAATAGTATAAGTTTTTAATATAGATTGTCTTAAACAAATTGAATCCCCCCAAAAGGTTCAAGTAAATAATATTATAATCCAATTAAACTAATGAACCAACCAACTATTGCGTTGCAGGCTTTTTCACATTCTGATTTTCTAATAGTTTAAGGAGAGGTGTAAAAGAAAAACAGCTTTAAGAAACAGAAAGAAAAGGAGGAAAAAGGAGTCGTTGTATTTTCCGCGTTGAAGAAGACTAAAAAAAGGCCCAGTAGAGGAGGAGGCTGCACACACAACACTACCTACACAGAAGAAGTAGAAAAGGAAAGCAAAACAAAACAAAACAAAAATCGAATAAATTCGTACGGACATTCATCCCCCACAATCCTCATAGATCTGTTGGCCGCAGAAACTGCTTAATCCTTTCTTTCCTATTAAATGCGGTGAAGCAGCCCTGCATATTCTCCCTTCCAGGAACCCAAAATATACAGAAATAAAGAGAACGATAGCAGCTCCAGTGATCAGCTTCGGTGTTGCAAAAGTAGGGGATGGAGGTAGCGTAGTGGTGTTTGGTTGCTCAATTTGGTTCGGTGGCGGGAATGGAGTCGGAAACGTCGTCGTCCGTCGATGAACAGGTCGGTGGCGGCAGCGGCAGCGCTGCTGCGGGTGGAGCTGACAGGCGGGGCAAGCATCGGGTTGTTGCAGAGCTTAAGCGCGTGGAGCAAGAAATCAAGTTCTTAGAGGTTAGTTCCCTCACTCAAAATTTGTTGTTGTTGTTTATTAGTAGTATTTATTTAGGTTGCAGTTAAAGTTGGTTTTGTTTTTAAGCGGACATTGAGGAATTACCGATGTAATTCTTTTGCTTTTGCTTTTTTGCTTTTTTTTATTAAGAGTATGTTAGCGTCATTATGGTGAGGATTATTTTGGTTGGATTCAGACGTTTTAGAAAATGTTAAAGTTTGATAATGAACATTTGTATATTGTTTAATCATATAATGTCAGGTTGGTTTGCGTTGTCATTCCAACTCTACTTAGGTTATCTGGCTCAACAAGGCAATGGCCGGAATAAAAAATCCTCGTTCGTCCTCACTTCTGTAAAGCTTGAATTTTGTTATTGATTTGTTATAACACCTCTATCTAATTCAATCCAAGATAATTCCTATCTGTATTGCGGCTTGTAAATCTAAGAAATTATGTTTCTCTCGAGTATTCCTAGGTACTGCACTGGCCGATTTACTTAGTTGGGCTATTGTAGAGAAGTCGTTACTGCTTGCTCATATAATTAGTTAGATTAGGTAAATTCTGTTCCTGCAGAGCTTAAGGATATTCTTGATTCTGTCAAACCCTAATGTCATCTCTAGATGCATTTCATGTAAATCACAAGTTTCTTGGGTGTTCCTGGGTTCTGCACTTGCTTAGTGTAGTTGGGTGGTTGTAAAGAATCGACATAAGATTCCAAAATATAGACTTGCTCCAAGCTACTTCTTCAATCTCGGGGTTGTTTTATCTTGCTCTGTACAAGTGAAGAAATGTTCACATTAGACTTACAGACAGTACGCGTACTTTTGACTGAGTCTTGACCACGCTTCAGCTAGCCTGGGAGAATCCTCCACAAGAACTCTCTACCTTCATGCTCCTTCTGGAGGAGTGTGATTGCTTATCACTTGGAATATGTTATCATCTTTTTTTTTTTTTTTGTTTGTTTGGGGCAGTCTTGCTTCCATAGAAAATGGACAAAGAACAATAAAAAGTTTGTGATGCAAAGTATTCATGTACTCTAGCATCAAAAAAAAAAGTATTCATGTACTCAATTGGGAGTTGAAGAGTACATTGCATTTATATTTTTTCTGTTTTCCATAAATTTTATTCAGGATGAGTTGGCGGAGCTCGAGAACACGGACAATGTATCTACTGTTTGCGAAGAGTAAGTGTGAGGAAAGATTTCTTTCCGATTGGGAGAAAGCAGAAGAAAAGAATATCAGATGTTCCTATTTTCTCTTTATTTGCTGTTATATGAGGAGTGTGATTAGGACTAAATTATGTTTCCTTGGTGTTCCTCAGGTTGCTGCAAAATGTTAACACCATACCTGATCCACTACTCTCACTGTAAGTTCTGTAAGACGCATAGGTAGACTTTTGCTTTCCTGCTAGAACTTCTCATTTTCAGTCTCTTATTGCTTTGTCATTCATGTATTTGGTTGCAGAACAAATGGCCCTTTAAACCCATTATGGGATCGATGGTTTGAAGGCCCCCAGGATTCTCAAGGTTGCCGGTGTTGGATTCTCTGATTTCGAGCTGTCCCCAGTTGCTACCATTGGAGGTTCCAAATAATTAACTCAAAAAATATGTGAACAGAGACAACACTACATTACAATGCTTTTCTTGGTTAAAGGTCAATGAGTTTGTCCACGGTGTGCAGTCCTCAAGATTTTGGGTTACTCATTATTCATGTAAAAGCTATTCTCTGTTTAGGTATATTTTTGTAAAGCAAAGTAATATGAAACAAAAAATTCTCTTGCTTTGTTGGTCAAAACTAGCATATTCTTGGCCCCAACGGGCCGAAGAAGTCCCATCAGTAATTGCTTTTATTTCCAGTTTTTTCTTGAAAAAAAATCTCATTACTGGGGAATTAGTTGGGGGGATTTTTTTTCTTTACAGAGAGCACAAAGACTCGGATCTTCACATTCATTTTCTTTACAGTGCATTCATGAGATCGATGGTTGACACAAGCTGTATTAGCAGCATTAATGGGTTACATAAATGCAGTGGTGTAGCAGTAAAAAGGTTCCAGTTTCGAGCCTCCCATGGTGTTGTTCAGAGACAAACAACGACATCAAACTTCTACAGAATCTGCCGTCACAATTCTAAAACTTCCATTTTGCATCTCTAGATATATGGAGCTTGACTTGGGAGCTCTCTTCTCCATGGTACTTTTAGTCGGGATGAGATCCATGCCATTGTTATCAATCATTCTGGGCGGAATGATACTATATATTTGTCATGGAAGTTTTAGTTACAGATTCTGGTACTTGAACAAGAAATACCAGTCCTTCCTAGTAAAGACCGTCACCATCACTGTCAGGGATGGAAAAGGGATGGGAATAGAATTTGACGGCAAGGCAGGCGTCCATAGGATAAAACCATGCGGCAGTATAATGGTCCCCCAAATCCTTGCTTACTACTCTGCTTGCATCAGAAAATTTCTTGCTGCGTTTCATTAAAGGATCTGACTTAACTGCTGAAAGCTACAGGATCAGAAACTGGAATGAAAAATCCAACTACCGCTATATCTTAGGAATTATCAGGTAAAAAATTTCCATCAACAATGTCTCAATCTAACACGATCACTGAAAAGATGGAAGATTATTCTTATACAGACATTCTCTAAGGCTTGAAAATCCAATGTTCTGTTTGTGGGAAAAGAAAAAACTAATAATGGCATAGAGTAAAGCCGAGAGGGGACATCTTAGTTAAGAGCTTATCTTGCAAATGATAACAAACAGGCAGATTGGCAGTCATTGTCCTTGTAGAAATGCATGTGAAAGGTCAACCAGAAGGTTTGTAAAGTAGGCGAAATACTCTAATATTTCTCTCTGAACTATTACAAAACAGGTCATCATAACGTGCTACCACAATTAGAACAATGAGGCATACAATAATGAGCTTCAAAGAAACAGTTCTAACAAACTGAAGGAAAATCTTATCTGTACATTTAGTTGCCTCATCATATAGCAAAGAGCGTGGAAAATCTGAACTAAACATTATTCCTGCGGTCAATATGTACAAGGCCAAGGATTTTCTACCATCAGCTCTTAGCTTCAAGGAGCAAAAGTTAACTACTCTCAAACCCATATATGCTTATGTATGTATACTCTGACCTAAAACTCTAACCAACAAATAGATACAAAGAGGGGGATTAGATTATTACAGAACTTGAGTGGACAAAAGTTTCCTCAAATGTTGCAGATGTTCCTCATCTGAAATGTGAAGAGACAGGCGAAGATTTGTTAAGAGCGACTCTTGCTCCCAACTTAAAGGACCTGAAGCATACAACGCCTGAACAGTTGACCTGTAAGCATGAAATTCTAGTTTATGGATGTTGGCCTCTAGATTTTGTCCAGAATGTGGAGTGAAATGTCTGATGACAGAGACAGATGGAATTGATGACTCGGCATCCGAATTATCAGCTGTATTATCTAATGATTTCCTGTAACAATAGATGGGAGAATTAGCTCCATCATTAGAACCACAACTAGCAACAGAACATCGATTGCTATCTTCGCCACAAAGAGGGCTGGACGAGGTGCATAACCACTTGGCAGCAGATTCTTTTACTAAATCAGAATCCATCCCACAGTATTGCTTACTGGGTTTCTCATCCATTCTTGCTCTTTGAGAAGAGAAACCCTCTACCAATTTAGACCAAGGAAGATTTCTCTTTAGCGACTTCTTATATCCTCTTACAGAAGAAAGCAGGCCCTTTGAAGATCTTTCAAGATGATAAGCGTCGCCTGCATTTGTCTTCCTCACATGAAGACCCATTTTTACATCACTGTTTCCACGTTGAAGGTGCATTAGTCCAATTTTATCTCTTGAGCATGGATCTTTGTTTGTCAGGTGTAATGGATTGCTGCAGACTAAGCTCCCAGAATGTTTTAACTTAATTTGATGATAATTTTCAGTAATTTTTTCATTTGAAGCAACCTGCAACAGAATGTACTAAGATATCACTAAAATTGAGTCAGACAGGAGGTCAAAAAATCAGCATAGCCCTAGTATACTTCCGTTCCCCCTATGTGCTAAACTCTGGAAATACAAATAACTCCTAGAAGGTTAGAAGTTTCTACGGTTTGAACTAAATGACCACAAATTTGTTGGGGAATGACCGAATCCCAGACCTGTCATGGATGGAGGAGGGACTTCAAATCTCAACAAAAACAACATTTTTCTCAAAGAAGAAATCTTGTGCGGTGGAAATGACTGGAAAATGCAACAGGAACTACAGTGAGGTTGTTGGCAGTGCAGCTGCTGCATATACCAAGAGCAGACGCTAGAATTGGCAAAACTGGAACATGAATGTTGGCATACACCAGAATACATTTTCCTACAGACACAAACTTACCGAAACCCCGCAACAAAAAAAAGAAACACAAGACAATCAAGTGTTAGAGAGCTCTCATCAGAGCTTCTGCGCACCTAAAAATACCATGAAATAACTCCTGGGAGATACACGTTTGGCTGTTCTATTTAAAATGCAGCAGCCAAACTGAAGTATGACAAAGCAGCACAAATCCATATTACAAAATGAATAAGACTTTAGAACAGTTAAACAACTGAAAATAGGCAGGCAAGGTGAAAGAAAGAGAAAAGGAAAGCATGAGCCAAAAGATGTTACCTTCCCTGTCACTGACCATTTATTTTCATGCCAAGCCTGCTGAATCCTTATCTCAGATCCATGAAATTCTTTAAGTTGGATAGACCCAACTAATTTTACTACAAAAACGTTGTTTTCCAACTCCTTTGCAATTTTCCCTACCCTCCAACATTGAAAATCAAACATCTCAGCAACATCACCAACCATCCATCTTTTCACCTTTCTTAGAGGAGGCCGAGGCCTCACATCCTTGCTATGCACCTTCTCCACAAAAGCCTCTCCCTCTTGGCCCATAATTGAGTCATACCTAACTAAATAATTATTGCCATCAGCAGAAACTATACTACCAGGAAACCAGGAACCACATGGCTCATCTTCTCTTCTTAAAACCTCCACTAAATACCCTTTTTTAAACTTCATGATTCAAGAATCAAGAGTGTATAATGCTCAAGAACCTGATAAAGCAGAAAAGAGGTGGACAAAGAGAAAGACTCAATAGAAATGGATCATAGGGCATCCCTTGTATTAAATACTCAAAATTGAAAATTCCACTTCTTAGCAGCAGATCAAAGAAACCCAAGGCCAGAATACTTTATCTCTAAATTATTCTCATCTTCAGCACTAGCAGATCTAGGAAATCCGGTTAAGTACTAAAGAAAGCCACATAAGTCTAAACCATAATATTAAAAGTTCATAACTTTTTGATCATTAGATAGCAAATCGCAAGATAATAAAGCAGAGGGATGAACAAAACCAGACCAACCACACAGAAGAATTTGACACTAATAGCAACAAAGGACTTATCTATTAAATCATCATTACAGCCCCCCAAGTAAGGTTTAATACATCCAAACTTTCAACTCAGACCACCAAAGTTACATCCGACAGGTCATCTAGATTAAGGTTGTCGATCAAATACTGGGCAAAACCATCATGAGAACATCCAACAACTTGAGAAAACTGTTCGAAGACAGTACCGATAATTGTTTCCTTTTTTTGAGAATTTAGCACTCGAAAAAAAAAAAACACAGAAGTAAACCAAAAAAATTGCAAAAAATAAGCACACAAAAATTTTAAAGAAAATATGATGCAGTGGCTGACCTGAGAGTGACAATTTGCAAATGAACAGACGTGGCTGGTGCTCATAAGCCATGACCATACGTTGTGGCCATATGTACTCGCTCTTTATTGCTTGAAAAATTTTCCTATGGAATTAGCTGATTTTGATAATAGCTCTAGGCCAGCTTTCAAGTTTGGTATCATCGTATAGTTGTCCCAATATGCCAGTTTTACTAGATCATTAATTCCTTTAATCCCAAGCGTTTAGTTATCTGCTGTATGTGTATGATTGAAGCTACTTCCGGCTTATTGATAAAAAAAAAAAAGAAATTAAAAAAACAGAAGTAAATTTACATCTTGGGTTAAGACATTTGAGCCACATCAATCGGATTAGGATGTGACAAATTTAGTTACAGTGAGAGAGAGAATTCATTTGATTTGTTATTAGAATTTAAGTTTGGTTAACCATGTTACGATAGAAGACCTTCAGCCTCAGGGGTTTGATGTTTTTTTGGGCAAATAAAATAGAGACTAGTAAGAAAGCAAGCATCGCAAGAAGAGGCCAAAAAAGGTGGAGACATGGACGCAACTGAGAGAAACGTGAAGAAAATATTTTAGAAAACAAATTTTTTAGTTGTAACTTGTGACAAATAATCCAGAGACTTATCCGAGATAAAATTATTTAGTAAATAATCAATTTTTTTTTTTGAGAAAGAGTAAATAATCAATTTTAAATTAACTTTAAGTAGAAAAATAACATAATATATGGTTCGTACTTGTTATGTGCGACTTGTAACAAAATTAGAAGTAACTTGTTGCAAGACACCCCATAAATAGCAATCGATGTTTGTATATTTGATTATCTATAAAATGGAAAGTCCCAAAAGGAAATCGTGGCGTTATTCAAATTTGATCCCTATCTTGAATTTTCTTTTTTTACCTGAAAAATTCCTTGAAAACTTTTTTCTGCTTTAGTATCATCTCAGTTGTCATCATCTGAAACTTTTTCGGTGATGGCTTTGGACGCATCGAGGCAGATTGGATTGAGGAAGTTTAGGATCAATTTAATGCATTCTGGTTTCGGTCCCTCAACTCCGTTTACCAGACATTAGAAACCAAAATTAGGAGAGAAAAAATAGACGGTAGCCCACTGGGCCAGTCGGCTATTCCCCTGGCTTGAAGGCCCAATGGATTACGCAAAGTGTTAAACTACCACAAACTTGATGATATGAGATTCATTGTTTCATCCACAACGAAGATGACAGAGATCCAATCCAGCCTGTGAGAGGCTTGATATTGGGCTCGAAGCATAATTGCAGGGTCCAATCGCGAATTTGCCAAATCCGTGCTCTCCTCTTACTTCGATTTTCACTACTTGCATTAAAAGAAATGCAATCATAATTCATAAACGGGGTAAGCAAAAGCCAAAAACTGAATCACTTGCCCTTACAGAAAAAAAAAAAAGAAGAAGAGCAAGCCACTGGGTTAATGCATAAAAATGTCCTTGATTTATCAGCCTTTTCAACTACTTTATAATGAACGTTAATATATGGATTCGTTCGAAAGAAATCCGAAATTTATCTCCTGGCTATAGGCTTGGCCGGTCGAGGAAATCAAGGAAGCATATCTTCTTCAATAGTTGCATCTTTTTCAATTACAAATTGACCTAAGACTACCCCGGTGGCAATTGCGGCAAAATGCAAGTATTTTATGATCATCTGAAATTCAGTTCGAAGAGAATATATGACCCCAAAAGGAAATTGAAATACTAAATAAAGCTAGAAATAGCTTATAATTGAAGTAACCGAGAGAGGCAATGGTTTCATATGAGACCTGCAATAAATATAACGATATTTGTTCCTAAAAGTTTCTGCACGCACCAGGCAATTTATTTCCGTTCTAGCGGACATTTTAATATTGGTCTCTCATGATATGTTATTGAACTCGAGGCAAATTAATGAAAGTGGACAACAGCTTAATTAATTTAGAGCAATCGACAAACTTGGCGGGCTGTCTCAACTTGAGAATTAATGCATTAATTATCCAAGTGGAACAGGCCAAACTAGTGGCACCACTGCAACTGTAATCACTACATAGTACATACCCAGAAACCAAAAGCATTGCGTCACCAAGTTTTTATACGACCAAAGAACATCGAGAACTGGGAATAGAGATAGTATAGCAGTATAAATTTCATGGGAAGACATAAAAAAATTGACAATATAGTGTACAACTCATGATTATACTACGCAAGTACTTATGTTAGCAACATGTCACTGCGGGAGTCCAAGTTGTTTGCTTCCTTCAATGAAGCCATTTAGGAAGCCGAGAGAGTAAGAGATAGAGAGATGGAGAGAGAGGAAACAGTGAAAGGGAGAGAGTGTAGTGAGGCCATGTGAAGTGAGCATGAATCAATGATAAAGCCCATTACTTTTGGCAGTTAGGCTACGCTTTCCAAGCTAATGGAAACACACTACTAACATACACACACTACACGGCCACCCAGCGTTTCATTTAACCTGCAAATCCTGGAAAGGCCGGCCGTTAACCTTAATATCCCCCTACTGTTTCTAGCTAGCTAGCTACTACCTCTACCAAGTACCACCACTTTCCCAATTTGTCTTCTTCTGGATCTTTTTGGCCAATCAATTGAATGCTGAACTCGGGAGGAAACAGATGGAATCTTAAAATCCAAGACCTCGGTATAAATTACTAGTAGTACTAGAGTTTTAATTAATTATGAATCCAAAGGAGTTTTTTTTTTTTAATGGGTGTAGTGTACGTACACTTCATATAGGGTCTGAGGAGAATATCAACCGAAGAATATGTTCTAGGGTTGAGAATGAAGCGTATTTAATATTTGCACTAACGAGCAAAATAAACCCTAATCTAAACACTACCTAGCTAGGATCCGAAAGAAGCATATATACATTATTAGTAAAAGGTTAAATGAACAAAGCATTTGAGTATCTTATACGCAAAATTAAACCCCAATCCAATCAGATTAAGAGGTTTGAGGCTAACACAAGCCTATATAATTAAATTGAGAGGCTCGCTGGTGCTAGGTAAGTTTGTATATATAGCTAGTAGTAGCATTATAGTCCCTAAAATTTTACAAATGCTACCCAGTATGCTATGTGCGTAGGAGGATATTATCTCCTCCCAAAAAAATTCTAGTACTATAGGATCATCCCAGAATAATATTAGAAGTCTTGGATCAGAATGGAGATTTAAACAGATGTTCAACGACAAGGCTTCCATGATGGTACGTAGAGGTTCCACACCCAAAAAAAAAAAAAAAAGAGGTTTCCACGGCCCATAATCCATCTTAGATCTGAACATTATATACAATTAAGATTATACATATATGGGTTGGTGATGTTTGGTGCTTAATTTCAGAGAGACCAAAAAAAAGTTTGGTGTTTAATTAGTGCGATAATATTTAGGAAGTCTGACGAGATAAGGAGCAAGATCTAGCACAAAAGAAGAAACGAATAAAAGTACGCTGTATGCATGTGATAAGAATTCATCTCTTTCGCTTTCAGATAATTGTGAGATTTTGACTGTTGTTTTCTGCTTGACACATATTCCATCAATCTAACTGACATAAAGAGAGTTTGTAGACTATTTAGATTCTAGTATAAAGTTTGTACCAAGCAACGGAAGAAAGTGCACTACTGGCCTCCCCTGCTACAAGACAACAGTGCCAACTCCCCCCCAGAAGGCCACAACGCATCTGTCCCTTTTAGATTTCCTTTTTCTTTCTCTTTTTTCCTTTCAAATTTATATCGATATATTTGCACTCCACAAAAATAAAAAGAACATGCAACAATATTGGCTTTGTAGTGTGTTAATATTGATAATGTTATTATGTTTAACATGCATGCATATATTCTATAACTGTTTCATACAAATGTCAAGTCAAATTAATCAATTGTGGATGTGCTTCCTTTTTGAGCAAATTAGGAAATGCTTGATATAATTATATATACAACATACTTTTTGAGCATATCGCTCTTCCCTTCAAATTCAAGCAAAACAAAAGTTCGCAGTTACATATTCTCTGGCGGAAACGTGTCAAACTGCAGTTGGGACAATAATCACAATAACTAACTTACTTTTTAGTTATGGATCGGAATGTCTCTTGTTTTAATATTAATATATAATTCATCACTAAATTCAAAATAAATATGAAAAGCGAGAGATAAATTATATTATAAAACTCTTGTACTCGGTGGATGTATATATATATTTAGTTAGAATATTTACCTGATAACTAAGTTAAAATAAATGTCAATGTCACCTATTTTTAAAAATCACAGACTTAAAGTATAAACAAGTTGCAAAAGGAAAAGAAATATTGATTTGATATTATTTCAATTACTATATATGATATAATCTTTTCTTGGATATTGATTTTTGAGGGAGAGGGAAACCAAATACTTTTTTTTTGAGAACCCAGAAAGCTTAATTTATTGAGAGCATATCATGCTGAAGAGCATGGCTTACAAAGGGGGAATAGAATGATCCCAAAAATGAGAACCTTCACTTAGACCAAACTTTGCCAAACCGTGGGCAAGCTGGTTAGTGACTCGTGAAGAATAACAAATTGACCAACACGTACTAAAAGAAAGGACATCAACTATATCATGAAAGAAAATTCTGGCTCTAGAATTAGGGAAAGAAAAAGTCTGTAATGCCTGAACAAGATGAAGGTTGTCCGAATCCCACATGAACCTATCAACAGAACGATCCTTGAGCAAATGAAGAGCCCATAGTCCTGCTTGTAGCTCTGCTTCCAGGGCAGAAAAAGAACCAAGAATGGAAGAGGAACCACTAAAGATAACATGACCCAAGTGATTACGAAGAACCATTCCAAGACCAATTCCCGAAGGAGAGCAAGCTGCATCGGTATTGAGTTTAAGAGTACCTACAGGCGGTGGTGTCCATGTTGGAGATGATGATTCACGAATGGAGGAACCAGGAGCATATGCATGCTGGGATGGATCATTGGCACGCTGATAGTCAACAAGGAAATGGCTCGCAGAAAACACAATCTGATTTGGCTGAATAGGTGCATTGGAAAAGACCAAGTCATTGCGAGCCTTCCACATTGCCCATGCAGTAATCACAAAGACCTCCAACTCGTGTTTACTCAGCTGAAGAACAAGTTCTTGAAACCAAGCAAAAGGATGATCTTCCAAAGAATGGGGCAACGACAACATACTCAGCTGCCAAACCTGGGAGAAAGAAGTACAATCCCGAAATAGATGAACCGCAGTTTCCGGAGCATTGTGACAACAAGGGCAGATAGCAGGAACATCAATTTGGCGAGAACGAAGGAGCGTTCTCGTAGGAAGAACATCATGAAGAAACTGCCAACAGAAATGGCGAACACGGGGTGGCAGGAACATGGACCATAACAACTTCCAAGTACCGGCAAGAACACCATCCGAAAGTAAATGTGAGATAGAATGATGGTACCCACTTTTAACTGTGTAATTGCCAGAAGCAGTATGCAACCAAGTGAAAAAATCAGGACGCGGAACCAATCCAAGGGGGATATTAAGAATAGCATCAGAGTCTAGTGGAGTGAAATGAGCCCTAATGTAGGAACTATTCCACTGACCTGATTCGAAATCAAATAAGAGGTGAACAGCATCCGTAGGGTGGAAACCAGATATATTAGCAGAAACTGTGGAAAAAGAACCACCCGGAAGCCATTTATCCCCTAAAATTTTAACTGTACGGCCATCGCCAACAATCCATCCACCACCCATGTTTAGCAGATCCCGACCATGAAGAACACTCCTCCACACATAACTGGGTTGGAAGCCAAGAGTGGCATGCATAATATTGGTCCGAGGAAAATAACGTGCTTTAAAAACACGGGCCACCAATGAGGTTGGATTCTGCAGTATACGCCAGGCTTGTTTTGCAAGCATGGCCTGGTTAAAAGCCCCAAAATGTCTAAATCCAAGACCACCATACTGCTTCGCAAGACAAAGCTTCTCCCAAGAAAGCCAATGAACACCACGCCGTTGAGAATCATGACTCCACCAGAATCTGCGAACAGCCCCATCCAACTCCTCACAAATACAAGTAGGTAATAGGAAACAACTCATAAAGTAATTTGGGATACTTTGAGCAACTGATTTAATAAGAACTTCCTTACCCGCTCTAGATAAAATCCTCTCCTTCCATCCACTCAACTTCTTATGAACACGATCACAGACGGTGGAAAAAATAGCCTTTTTAGATCGACCAATCATCGTTGGCAAACCAAGATACTTTTGAAACCGGTCCACTGCCTTAAAACCCATCCGACGTTGGATATGATTGTTAACCTCTGCAGAAACATTTCGGCTTGTGATGAACTCGGATTTTTCAAAATTGACTCGTTGACCCGATACTTGTTCATAGGATCTAATAATGGCTAAGATAGTATCCACCTCTCTGTCATTGGCTCGGATAAAGATGATACTGTCATCTGCAAAGAAGAGATGACTAATAGTGGGCGCAGCTCGACAAATAGACGCCCCATGGATCAGGGAACTGCGCTCTGCCTGCTGAATAAGAGAGGAGAAACCTTCTGCACACAGGGAAACCAAATACTTAGGAGCTCGTTGAAGCGGCAAAAATTTGTTGTTGAAAATTGCCTGTTCTCAGGACTGGGATAGATAAGATGAAGAGCCCACCCACCCATGTGATGTCAGGATATAGAATATGTAGTCAACAAATTTTCAAGGTGGACCATATTATTCGAAACCCTAGCGAAGGAATCAGAATCCCACCATCTCTTCATGATTGATTCCGCAGTTCCCAAATCCAGTTAGTCAGTCCAACTCCAATCAATTTACTCACTAGTACAAAAAAATTAAATAAAGTCCTTCAAGAGAGTAAGGGGATCTTTGCGTAAAACAATTTCTGTGCACGTATCCCTTGACAAGTTTGAATATTCATTTAATATATACACTAGCTAGCCCTTGAATCAATTTATAATACATTTGCCCGGCAATATTTTTTCAGGCTAGGCTGGCCCAAGAAGCATATTTATGAGCTCCTATAGGCTAGGGTGAGGACCAAACCAGTGCCCTATCCATTAAATTAAACACTATACAAGAGGGGGAATGAGAAACCCAGTTTTAACAATATTACAATATTAGGGAATGTATATGCAGAATAGCGGGAGGGTTCAGCGAGAGAACATGGGAGCTTCAGGTTGGGAACTGTGTTTTCTCACCACATTCATGTAATCAGGACATGGGGGAGTTGAGGAGAGATAGTGGACCACCTATAGTTTTACACTCACTTACTATATTAAAAAACCTAGCTACAAGTCTACAACTTCTTATTCCACCGAGCTTCTTTAAGTAGTCTCTTTACAGTTAGTCATCAGATGAGGATGGGTGATATAGCTGCACAATTCATGAAAAGCTAAAGATTAAAGAAGGTCTGTGGATCTGAAATGCATGTGGGCTAATCGAAAAGAGAGAGGTGAAAAGTTAAAAGGAAATATGTGCATGCTCTTTTCTATGATATATAATAATTGTTGGACCATAGACAAGACGTATGAAAGAGATATTAGGCCCTCAATGATATAGATAAATAGAGATACTTAGAATCACATACCCAAGGGAAAGGCTCACATGGATGTGCCCAGAAAAAGTTTATGGTTTATCTAAAGCCTAAAAGACAATCCACATGGTGTGGCAGCCTGACCAGTGACCCCAAATTTTGATGATTGGAGAAGAACCCCACCCTATATTTGGCTATGGCATAAGGCTATGTCATATATATGTGAGTAAATGTAAAGCAACTCCTGGTTGCTTGACGTGCATTAAAGTGATTTCTTCCCCAACTAATTGTTTACTTCCCTCGCTATAATAGTTACTATACAGTTTTCAGAGAGGTGTGTGCAGTTGCCTCCATTAATTTTAGAGGCCTAATAATTAGGATGTGTAGGTTTGAGAATCCTTTCCAGTGCACGCACAATAGAGAAACTATATGACAAAAGGAAATAGTTATCTAAGCACCTTCTGTGATCAGGTAGGTGAAAATGAGCATGGTAAAAGCTAAATAGTACTAGTGTTTGATTCTGGTATGGTAAAAGTGGTATAGTTTTAGTATTGAATTGAAGCTCTAGAAACTCTCGAACTCCTTGATCTGGATCCTTTTCCAACCAAAATCCTGTTTTATTGACTTCAGTCAAGCTTTGGATGCACCTCTAGCCAATATTTTAAGACAGCACTTTTCGAAATTAGAAGTTGCAGTATCGGTTAGTGCTTGCAGTACAAATCTCTATAAAACCTATGATTTCTTCTTATTTTGCAAGCATTATAACGAGCTTTCATGAACTATTTTCACTCAATGGATATCAAAAATTTTAGTGCCGGTCAATATGGTCGTCATGAAATTCACCTAAGCTTGTCGCATCAGGCATCCGGATCCAGGAGGATCAGACTCAATGTTAATATATTTTTTTTGATTGAAAAATGTTAATATATTAACCGATAGAATTTCATGTGATCAAACCAGGGAAGGATTCACCGCCCAAAAAAAACAATAGTTAAGGATTCGTAGTTGAAAACTAAGCTCAAATAAATTGAAAAGCCTACCTTATGTCCGGTAATTGATCAAAAGAAGCAAAAAATCAAAAGCTTGCCTGTCTCAGCAGAATTAATATAATACATTGTATCAGATTTAGGCAGGGGATTTCTGTCTCTTTTAAAACTGAAGACAGTACGGATATGCTAAACAAAAGTGGCAATAAACCATATAGCAAGTTTGCTGGGAAGAAAAGTTCACATGCCTAATTGTCAAGAACAAGATACGTACCCAAAATCATGGCCCTGTATTTTGCAATTTTTGCACATATATATATATGTATACTATATTTGTACGCCTAGATTACCTAAATCTCCACATGGGAAGAAATCCAAAGAGTTGGTTAAGAACTTAAGATCACCCTCTACAAAAGAAGCAAGGTACAGGTCCTTGGAAGTACCAAATCCTAACTATGGAAGTGCTGGAAATTTTGTGAAATTGTCAGCTGATATAAATGGCAGGTGAAAAGCCCTAGAAAGATCTTTACTTACCTAAAGCATTTGGGTTTTATTATTTGACTTTGCATTAAATTGTTGTGATACATTCTCTAAAATTCAAGCCATGCATGGTCATGTATATAGTCACCGTATCAATCCACGATGGATAAGAAGATCTCCTTGGATAATTTTTTCTCTCTTTTTTTTGGTAGAAAGACGAGGGCAAGGCCCTATATTACTTCAAATTAAGTTGAAACTACAGCCAATCGAGGGGTGACAAACCCCATAGAGTCATATACGAGCAAATACAATAAAGCATTCGGAGGAGCCGGTAATAACACTAATCCAGACAACCATGTTGAGGTAGCACGAGCCAGGGCATCACACGAAGAGTGAACTTCAAGGAGATTTCCCAGTTAAGCTGTAACAGTCGTCGGAGCTGCTGAAGCAGCGACGTGGGCAAGTCCGGGACCGGAGCATCATCCCGCAAGAAAGAAATAAGAGGGAGAAAGTCAGACTCCACTTCCACTCGACGGTAACCATTCGCCCAAGCTAGACCCAATCTAGTAACAAGCGCCCATCCCTCCGCATAAAGCGCAGAACCCTCACCAAGAAAAGCACCAAAACCAGTAAGCCAACGACCAGTATGATCCCGAATAACCCCTCCAGCACTAGCTCCTCTATCTACCAAAAAGGCACCATCAGAATTAACTTTCACCCAGCCCTGGGCTGGGGAGACCAGGAGACCCCGTCCGAAGCACGCACCCCCTGATACACTCCATTCACAACAAAGGCGAGAGAAGCCACTTGGACTTCGTGAGCCCGAGCCAGGATCGAATACAAAATGCTCAGGGAAGAGGACACCCTACCCTCAAAAACAACCAAATTGCGATCGAGCCAGATGGAGTAGAGAGCAATGGCAAAGGTCACATCCCAAGCCGCAGAGGAACGGGAGGAAGAGAACCGCTTATAAAGATTACTTGCACACCATCTCGAGTAATCCAAGTGAAAAAACAAACCCCATGAGCTAGGATTAAGCAGCGAAGACCACATATTTTGGACCACCGGGCAATCGCGAAGCATATGTAGTAAGGTTTCCGGATGGCCCTGACACCTAAGGCACAAAGAGGAGGCAGATAAATGTCGTCGGGAACGCTCAGCATTAGTAAGTAAACGCCCATGTAAAACTAACCACATGTGCGACCGCATACGCCTATGGGCACCGAATTTTTTCTCTCTTTGTCGATCAAATATGTTGAACCACGATAAGGTGATTTCTACGGCATTACAAATGTGGGTTGTTGATTAATTGAATATGTGTAACATTTAATTATAGCGACTATATATTAGTGGAACTTAAGAGTTGTTAAAAAAACTAATGGAGATATATATTACCAGATAACTGTTGCGATTTATTTTTGATGCTAAAGATAACTGTTGCGATTACGAGGTTGTGGTGGATATAAGATAGAATGCCCCGCATCATCAGGGAAACAGAGTATTTATTTCTTAATCATCAGTGAAAAGTAGAGTATATAGTAAAGTCTTGCGTGGATAAAAAAGTTAGCGTATCAAAAATAAGACGGGGGAAAAAAATTCTGGGCCTTGTGTTTAATTAATCTAAGAGCCGAGCTAAAATGGCAACAAGACCCAAACCAAAGTTCCAAGGGATGATGATGAGTTCAAGGAAAGGTTTTCAGCAACCAAAACCTTCAGTCTTCTCCAGATGGTCGAGAGAATAGGTAGAGAAAGCATTAGAAGATTCGAGAGCGGTAACGGTTTTCGTGGAGAATTTGCCTTTCGGGTGGTCTGCTGCAGATATGTTCAAAGAGATGTCCAAAGTGGGAGTTGTGTTAGACGTCTACATCCCGGGAAAGAGGACTTGGGAGGGCAACAGATTCTGTTTTGTGAGGTTTGAGGGGTCTGGCAATGGTTGTGGATTAATATCAAAGATAAATGGATCGAGGAATATCAATGGAATGCTCAAAGGTAACCTGGCGAGACGTAGAGGTAGAAGCCCTAAGGTGCATGGTTACCAGAAGAAGGAGGAGAGGGGCCCTATGTTGCTCAAAAGAATGGATGATGGCCATGCGAAAATTAAAGATGGGTGTTCATATGCTCAAACAATAGGAGTGGGTTCATCAGAGGTTGGTCGGGATCAGGAGGATAACCAGAATAAACAGGTGTCCCTTACCTTCAACCCGACTCAAGAGTGCATCAAACAGTTGGAAAGCTGCGCTTTTGGTCTACTAAAGGAGAGTATTGATAAGAGGGAACTGATTAAAACTTTCAATATGATTACTAATTCTGTGGTGGAATTCAAGAACCTTGGAGGCAGATATGTTCTGATTGCCTTTGAATCAAGGGCAGCTATGTCTGCTTGTCTGAAACACAAAGAGGGATGGGCAGGAAAATGTTTTGATCTTCAAAGGGAATGGAAGTTTGGGGATTGCGCAACACAAAGGGCTTGTCATCTGAATGTATATGGCGTGCCTCCTCATGCATGGTGCAATGAGTTTTTCAGTCAAATTGGGGTTCGTTTTGGGAAGTTTACTAAGCTCCTCAATCCTTTAGACGTTTGTAACAATTTGGAGGTGACTCAAATTCAGATCATGACTACATACAGAAGTCCAAGCTTCTATGCACGCTACTGGTGAACTGTTGAGGCTGGATGGAGGATGTGATCAATCGAAGAAAGCTAATTCTTCGCCGTCGGTTGAGATTAGTAGTAGTTCTTGCCCTGAAGCCTTCACGCCCAGGATCGCCGATGACCAGAGGATGGCAATGGAGCGTGATGGGGCTGTGCAGAATTCCCAAGACCCGTTCGGTATCCTGGACACAATACGATACCTTGAAAAGGGAAAAGGTATTTTGGAAGTAGGAGAGAGAAATAATCTTACTGGCCAGAGGAATGTACCAAGGTGGAGGTCAGAGGATAGTGAGAATGTCAAGAAGCATGCAGGATTTAAATGCCAACAGAACCTCTCTCCTGATAATGCACCTGTATCCAGGATGGCGGCGAGTCATGGACATAGTATGGGTGAGAAGGGTAATGTTGTATTAACAAATAGAAATGAGGTTTTGGAAGTGTCTAATAGGGTGGGCCTAAACCGCAATGATGGGGGTAAAGCCCACAATAAAAGTTCACCTACTGAGGAGAGACAAGCCACGGACTTGGGCCTGGCAGCGAAGTCTGCTGGGCTGGGTGGCAGTTCTAGTGAAAATGGGGATAGTAGTTTTGCTGAAGAAGACACGCAAACGATTAAAGTACAAGGGGTGGAGCTCTCCTTAAAAGCCTTACAAAGACAATTCCAAATATGTTTGGATAAGGTAATTGCAAACAGAGGTGCTCGACAAGGGCGTCTGTCAAAGTGCAAGAAAATCAAGAAAATAGCTAAGGGTGGTTGTGTGAGATCTTTACAAATGGGAGACAGCTCTACCCAAGATGAAGATATTGCAACAGGGAACCGGAGGGCGACTGCTGCCTCAAACTCGTTGGTATCGTTTAAATCAGCAGAAGTGGATAGAACCTTGGCTCTTGGCCAAGAACTGGGCCTTGAGATTGAGGGGGGAGTGGAGAAGATTGCGAAGGTGGTGGAAGGGCTGGTAGAGAAAGAAGGAGCTGATTGGGTTGATGCTAGAGCAACCCTGTAATGACATCCCTCGTAGTTCGTTTGTTCTTATGCTCTTTCCTTTATTTTATGTTTAGTTTACTTTCTTGAAATGTGAGGGGGATCAGGGCTAGTCAGAAACAAAGATGCATCAGGGATTTAATTAGCAAGGTTAAGGCAAAAATTGTTCTACTATGTGAGACCAAGTGTTCTGGGTTGAGTCTTAGGGAATACACCAATATTTGGGGGGGTGGCTCTCTGGATTTCGTAAAAGTAGGGGCTATTGGGAATTCTGGTGGGATTACTTTGCTGTGGGAGGAGGATTTCTTCAATTGCAATAGATGAACTTGGGGTAGGAATTGGATTATTGTGGAAGGAGAGGTGAGGGGTGGACCAGAAATTGTTAGTTGTGGCTTCTATAGTCCAAATAATGAGGAGGAGAGGATCTGTGTATGGGATGAACTTATATCTCAACTTCAAGGGGTATCCTCACCATGCTTGGTAATTGGGGATTTTAATGAAGTCCTAACTACTAAGGAAAGATTAAGTGGGAGAATTTTCGCGAGAGGATCTAGGGCGTTCTCAAATTTTATATCTGGTTTGGAGCTTTGCGAGGTAGAGCTTCAGGAAAGGACATTCACTTGGGGTAACTCAAGAGACGCGAGCAAGATTGATAGAGCATTCTTCGACCCTATCTGGTTTACTCTCTTTCCATCGATCAAATTATGGGCAGGATATAAAGATATTTCGGACCATTGCCCGATCGTGTTAGCACAGAACCAACTAAATTGGGGTGTCCGCCCTTTCAAGTTCTTGAATTGCTGGTTGTCACACAAAGGTTTTAACGAGGCACTTAGAGCAATATGGAATGAAGCTTGCTCTCAATATCCAGGGAAATTTAGTCTAATTCAGAAACTGGGTTCTCTCAAAAATTCCTTGAAGGTGTGGAATAAATCAGTTTTCGGTAATGTGGAAGAAGGGATCAAGGAACTGGTAGGAAAGATTGATGAACTAGACGAGATCACAGATCGTCGAAGTCTTAGTGAAGAAGAATCGAACCAATTGTCCACATGGAGATCCGATTTGTTCAACCGTCAAAGGCAGCAGGAGTGTCTATGGCGTCAAAAATCAAGGCTGAACTGGCTGCAACTTGGTGACAAGAATTCAAAAATTTTTCATCTTTCTGCCTGTAATAGGGGAAGACGAAATTCTATACACCGGATCAGGTTTGATGGGAATTTGTTGGAGAAACCGGAGGAGATAAAGAACGCGGCAAGGGGTTTTTTGAGGACTTGTACAAGCCGCTGTAGGAGGTACGCTTCAGGTGGGGGAGAATACCTGTCAAAAAGATATCAGAAGAGCAAGCATGTTCGCTGGAATTGCCGTTTAGCAAAGAAGAGGTAAAGGGAGCAATTTGGGAATGTGATGGGTTCAATTTCAATTTCTACAAGAAGGCTTGAGATTTTTTAAGTGAGGATTTAATGGCTCTTGTTAATGAGTTCTTTATATCGGGTCAACTTCCCAAAGGAGTAAATAGGGGTTTTATTACCCTTATTCCTAAGAAACCGGATGCTGAAAGTTTTGAGGAGTTTAGGCCCATATGCCTTATCCATGGCATCTACAAAATAATGGCAAAGATTTTGGCAAGAAGAGTTAGATCGGTGATGAAAAATGTCATTAGTGAAAATCAATTCGCTTTTATTGAAGGGAGATCAACATTCGATTGCGCTTTTTCTGCAATGGAGATGGTGAATTTAATTAAAAAGAGAAAGGAGAAGGCTATCCTCTGGAAAATTGACTTAAAAAAGGCTTATGATTCAGTTTCTTGGGTTTTCCTTATGGACCTTCTTGAAGCTATGGGGTTTGGTAATCGATGGAGGAAGTGGATTTGGGGTTGTCTCAATAATGCTAAGATGGCAGTCTTGGTAAATGGGAGGCCTTCGGAGGAATTTACTGCATTCAAGGGTCTAAAACAAGGGGATCCGTTGTCGCCCTTTCTCTTCAACATTGTTGCAGAGGGTCTAGCTATCCTAGTTAATCAAGCGGTGGTTAAAGGTCTTGTTACGAAGGTGGATTGCTGCCAAAAGATGCCTCCACTTTTGCAATTTGCGGATGACATTATTTTTTTCACCGGACGATTCAGAATCATTGCTCAATTTGAAGCGATGCCCAAGGTGTTTTGAAATACTTTCGGGGTTGGGAATTAACTTCCACAAGAGCAGCCTCGTGGGCCTTAATACCTCAGACCAAAGGACAAATGAACTCGCAGGTATGTTGTTGAGCAAGGCGGATCATCTTCCAATTTCTTATCTTGGCTTACCTCTGGGGAAGAATATGGGCAATCTGAAAGCTTGGGATCCAGTGATATCTCGGATCATATTTCGTCTTGCAAGTTGGATGGGTAAGTTTCTTTCTTTGGGAGGAAGAATTACCTTAATCCGGGCCGTCCTTAGTAATCTCCCTATCTATTATCTTTCCTTGTTTAAAATCCCAATTGGTGTGGCAAAAAAAGATCGTTTCTTTACAGAGGAATTTCTTGTGGAATGGTAGTAGTGACAAAAGGAAAATGTGCCTTGTGGCTTGGGATAAGATTTCTAAACCAAAAGAGTGCGGTGGTTTGGGTATAGAGAATATCTTGGTTAAAAATCGTTGCCTCCTCTTCAAATGGCTTTGGAGGTATGTAAATTTCGATCCTATATCTCCCTTGAAACCTGTGTGGTTCAATGTGGTGGCAAATAACTACGCAGCAATCTCGGACTCATCCTGGCCGGTTTTTCTTGATCATGGTTGCTCCAAGATTTGGAAGAATATTATATGGGCGGGGGAAGAACAGGCCATTGGAGTGCCCACGCTGAAGGAAAATGTAATGTTGGCTGTAGGGGATAGGACTAAATGCAAATTTTGGTTAGAAAATTGGCTGGAGGGAGGAGCACTACTTAACTCTTTTCCTAGATTGTTTGCAATTTCCATCAACAAAACGGAAACATTTAATGGGGTGATAAGAAGAACTCAGGGGAGCTGGGAATTGGAACTTCAATGGAGGAGGAGGTTGTATCCCTGGGAGGAGGAAGAATTAATAGTGCTTAAAAGACTGGTCTCGAACGCTAGGGTGAATACTAGTAGGAGTGATGAATGGATTTGGATCAAGTCCCCGGATGGCTCATTCTCTGTCAAATCCGGGTACTCTCTTTTGATGTCTTATAGGGTCTCGGTTTCTGGTAAACCTTAGGTGTGGCTACGGTGTGCTCCCCCAAAAATTGAAAGTTTTATGTGGATGGTTCTAAATCATGGAGTCGCAGTCCGGTCCATTCTGCTCCGGAATCATATCATTACTAGAGAGGTAGCTCTTTGTCCTTGCTGTCGGATGGAAATTGAAACTAGAGAGCATTTGTTTATACATTGCAAGTCGGTCTGGACTCTATGGAGCAAGTTATGCCATTGGTGGGGGACTAATTGGTGTGCTCTTAGTACCTTTGAACACCTTTTTGTTCATTGGATGGGGCTGGCTGAATCATGCAAAGTTCGTGCGGCTTGGATGGTTGTATTTTACAATACGATTTGGAGCATTTAGTTAACCAGGAACAGGATGGTGTTTGATCTCATTGAACCAGATTGGGGTAAGGTATTTGAGTCCATCATTTTAAGATCCGTTTCTTGGATTAAGGCCTTTAAACCAGATTTTTCTTTTGATTTTGTTGCCGCTTGTATATGTTTAGATAGTCTCAAGCCGTGGCAAGACCATAGATGTAGGCTGATGTTAGTGTAAGGCCTTGAACGTCTTGTCTCTTCTTTTACTTTTCATGTAAGACTGTTTAAAACAGGTCTCTGGTCATCCTTTGATGACTGGGCCTATGTCTATGTTGCTTTCAATACAATCTTTCCTTATAAAAAAAAAAGTCTTGCGTGGATCTAAAATTCCCAATTGGATATGGTAAAAGATTCCACTGTTTTGTTGTCCAGGTACATGCATGAGTGGGTAAAATGAATTTGACATGTAAAACGAGGCACTAGCTAGCAAGTATAACCTGGAATTAACTAAAGTAGTGATTTTGACATAAAGGTTTACTCAAAGCCTCAAAGTGAGGGGGACAGATATTGCAATCCAATGAATTCATGTGCATGGTCTGAATAAAAAATCTATCTTTAATAGGCATGGACTTGATCGTTGCCTCCTAATGGGTGCATGACTTCATCTCTGGTCGAATCCGTCGTTCCTCAATATCCTGAGTTTCTGTTTTTGCAAAGATTTGATCGGAAGAAAGGTGACACTCTCCTTCTGTTCACGGCGAAATTGCCAGCCAGGAATTATTGACTTATTTAGGAAGATCGTTTATTACATAATACTGTTGATTTACACTCTAACTGATGAAAATTCAGCCAGATTTAATTGGTAATAATTCTATCTTTACACATCCAATATGAGGAATAATAATCCGGCTGGTTACAAAATTATATATATTCTTCATTGTTATGGAATTTATGCTATCATTTCTAAGTGTAGATACAGAGTGGCAACAGTTTCAATATATCTTAATAAAGACCTGATCCATCCATCGTCTCATAATGCATATTTCACCTACGGCTTGGACGTGTAATTCATGCCCAACAGTTAATACCAAAGAAAGTACCACGTGTCCACACTTGAATCCACCCCTCAGCTGTTCATAGGTTTAATTTCAGGTAACCAGTGTTGGCCCATTTGCTGAGCTGCAACTGGTAAAAAGACACACACACACACACACTAGTAAATACCTCTAACAAGTGGAGATCAGCGATTTACTGCTCAGGGAACCCACGCACACTGTAGAAAATACACGCTGCAAGTGCTAGCCCTACTGCTGCTCAGTAGTGTGAACTGTCCTCGTTGTGGCGAGCCGGTGACGCCTTGTTTTGGGTGGTATTGCAGCGTGGGTGTTTGTGTTTTTCACGCCCTTTCAGATTTGGAAAGTGATAGGTAGTTTTCCACTGCTCACGGGCTCCATTCTAACCAACAATGCCCATCTTTACGCACCAATCACCTTCCCTGGCTAATAAAGCTCACTCCACCCCCTACTAGTACTACTACTACTACCATTAATTACTACTACTATTACCTTCTCTCTCTCCCTCATGATCAAACCCTCCTCGTGATTCGCGTTAATATTTGTTTTCCTCTCTCCTGGAGGCTTAAATTGGTTTGATATCCACGTGCATGCCATCTGATCATCATTTCTTCACCCGCCAAGTCACGAAACGAAACAACACAACCTGAAATCATTCTTACTACTAAAAATCGACCGTTGAGATGGTCTTTAGTCTGTCTAAAGTTCTCATCCAAATAATACTACTATGCATTACTAATATGGTATACTACCATTACCATGCCACTTATCAGACAACCCAACCAATGGAATCTTTGTTTTTAAAGAAATGTAATTATATGCGACTGATCGAGAAAAAAAAAAAAAACAAACAAACAAGATACATTTCTATTTGGTCTAATTAGAAAACCTTGTAAGGGTTTGCCATTATAGGGGCGACTACTCTATTGCATGAGATTTGAAGAAACACCGATAATGGGCCAAAATATTTTTCCTTTATCGCAACTAATTCAAACGTTTACGCAAGTTTTGGCAAAGGAACAAAATACTCCATGGGATGGAGAGAGAGATACGATAAATGAAGCAACCATGTATGTTACAATGTATCAGGTTTGTCTTCTACAGTTAGGAAAAAAAAAACAAAGCCAAGAACTTGTAGTACTAATACTTATGAAGGTAGTTTTGGTAATAAGATCGAGTCAAGATGGTCGTCGTTCAAACTCGCGGAAACCAAGAAAATGGGGTACCTGACACGTAGAGAGCATTGCCCACGGAAAACTGAGCTGCTATTTTCAGGTTTCATGATAGTGGAGCAACGCAAACCTTGAATTCGTTATCAATGAACCAAAACAAGTAAAACAAAAGAAAAACAATTGTTAAAAAACTAGATGCCATCATCACAGGGCAAATTTAGTGAAGCCCGCTCTTATTCGAGGATCCAAGCGCCAATTTTTCTGGTTGCTGGCCCAAAAACTGCCAGAGGACTAATTTGTCATTTCGTCGCAGACCGAAGGGTAAATCCCGTCATTTTGTGTTTAGTCCCTGACCACCCCCCTCCCCCACTTTTAACTTCGCCCACCCTTTTAAAGGACCAGAAAAGCGGGAGACGTTGATGTAGGCGCAGTCGTAGAAAGACACCTACACACACCGGAACAGAGGAGAGGCGGAGGAAGAGAGAGATAAAAAAAGAAAAACAGAGAGAGGGTAACAAAACTAGAAATGGAAGGTGGTGGAGAGTAGGATGATAGCTTAGTGACAGAGTGTTGCTTTCCTTTTCAGGAGAAGAAAAAGAGTTTATAAACGGGAAAGTGAAGGAATATAGTGGGAGGAGTAAAAAGATGATGGGTGTCGTTCCTGAACAGAACATGGAGAAACAGATTGAGAAGCAGATGGGGTGCATGGCTGGCTTCCTTCAGATCTTTGATCGCAACCAGCTCCTCGCCGGCAAACGCCTTTACGCCACCAAACGCCTCCCTCTATCCTCGGTTAGTTTAATCTTTTTTCATCTCCCTATTACCTGTACTCTTCTTTCTCTCTGGTTGCTATCGAGAATGAATGCAGCAAATTAACACTAACCCCGTTTTGTTTAAACTCTTTTGTTCAGGGACTGGATTCAACTCCGGAGTCGATGATGGGGTCACCGGAAATATCCAGAGAATTAGAGAAGCCACTTCAACACCAGCAGCAGCAGGCGAGAATAATGCCATCTCCAGACAGGTCGAAGCAATCTCCGGTGACGGAGCCCCGGTCTCCGACACCGGAAGCTCCACCCCCGGTGGATACTCAGTCCAAAATGCCCTTACCTCTTCCTATATTCGAATTGAAAGAAGGCACCAAGACGTCGTGGAAATTCTGCAAGGAAGCTCCAAGGCTCTCTCTCGACAGCAGAGCAACATTCGACGCCAAAGGAAGCCTTAAGCCAAGAGAGATCCGCACCAACGCCTCCATTCTATCCGCCAGTCGCTCCAGCGTCGGCAACCAAGAAGAAACCGACGAAAATGATCGGCAGCGAAGATCCCCCAGCGTAATCGCAAGGCTGATGGGACTGGAGCCATTACCCGCCGACTCCGATCCTGAGCCGGCTAAAAAACCCGAGCTCCGACGATCCGCCTCGGAGTCCCGGGCCTCGAGAGATCTCCTCCAGTACCGTTTCATTGACGGCGTTAATTTTCAGCTGAAGCAGGGGCAGCAGCAGCAGCAGAACTCCCAGAACGGCGTTTCTCCAGGCAATGCCGTTAGGGACAATGCGGTTATGATGGAGCAGAGACTGAACGGCCGCGCCGGAGATCCGATTGCGCGGAATGCGCGAACGGTGCCGGCAAGAGCGCCGCACAGAGGCTTAGGGCAGAGGAAGAGTTTCTTCGATTCCGCCGATTTCTTCCCGGAGCCGAAACAGACGGTCTCTATCTACGGCGAGATTGAGAGGAGGTTAAGAATGAGAGGAATTGACGAGCCGTCTAAGGATCTCGAGACTTTGAAACAAATCCTCGAAGCCTTGCAGCTCAAAGGCCTCTTGCATTCTAAGAAACCTCAACAAATCAACAACAGGAATTACGTCTACGACGAGTCGCCCATAGTTGTAATGAAGCCGGCGAGGCCGTCTCCTCCGCCGAGGAGAATGGCCAACTCAAGGCCTGGAGTCCGGAGAGAGCAGAATGGTTACGGCGACGGTATTAGTCCGCGGCGGGAGAGGCCGGAGATGGAGCGGGCGGCGAGGAGCCAAATCAGGGGGAGGAATGCGAGCTGCTCGCCGACTCGAAGCGAGAGTAGCGCGAAGAGTCCTAATAGGAGGCGACCGTTGAGCGTTGAAACGCAGCAGAGGAGAGGGTGTAACGATACGGTGGAGCAGAGGAGAGTGTCTCCGGTTCAGTCTCCTAAAGTTGGCCTGAGGAGAACCGGACCGGATCAGGCCGTGAATAGATCGCCGAGGAACAGGAGACCGACGGTTGAGATTTATCAGAGAGAAGAGAAAGTGTTTGTCCCCGCAGAGGATGATTTGTCCACTGTTTCCGAGAGTAGTATTAGCACTTCATCTCACACGGATACTGAGGTAATAACACCACAAAGAAACAAAATTACCATTCCACGATAAAACGTTTAGTTCTGATTAACCGCGTAGTAATTTCGCATTAGTGACGTTTCATGATTTTAATTTGTTCATAATCGCACGCAGAGGTCAAGAGTGGAGGATTATAAAGAAGGAAAAAATTTGCTGGAGAGGTGTGATAAGCTGCTGCACAGTATAGCGGAGATGACCGCGACGACGGAGTTGCAACCGAGTCCAGTATCGGTGCTTGACGCGTCGTTTTACAAGGAGGAATCTTCACCATCCCCAGTTATGAAACGGAGCGTTGATTTCAAAGGTGAGTGTGTGAGTGTACTGTACTGTTAATCTGCCTTGTTGCCAGTCCTGTTTTAATGATTCTTTTTACTTCCACTTGGTACTTTTTTTGTTTTCGGGCACCGGGAAGTGAAGGGAAGTACTAGTAAAAAATCCTCAGACCTTGATTGCTGCTAGATTTTGTATAATGGCTATGGTGACGTAAGTTTAGTCTGAACAGTGAACACCAGGCTAATAGATCTATCCCTACTTAGTTGTAGGTTGGTGGTGGTGTGGTGGTCCTTCACCTGTGATGCTAAATTGTGTCAGTCAACTAATCCACTGATAGCTTGCCATGTCAGTAAACAAATTATGATGCTAAAAATCTGATGCTTGATTTAAATGGATAGTGGGTTTAAGTTAGGGAGGGAACGGAATTAGAAAGGAGGGGTGCAATAAGGGGGACCGGTTTGGAGTCAGTAAAAACAAGATAACGCTAGTCAGGAAAATCTAACATGCACTGGGTGGGTACTATCACGTGGGATGGGCCGTATTTGAAATGATGAACATCGAATTTGTGACAACGACTGGGGGTATTTGTATTTGTCTGTGGCGTTTGTGGACTGCTGAAAGGAAAAAAAAAAAAAAGGGAGGGGATGGATAACGGGATTCAGTAAATGAGGGAAAAGAAACAAGGGATCATCTTTTTTGGTGTCTGCAAAATTACCTGATGTGAGAAAATCAGAAAATCAAACTCCATGGTCGTCGTACCTCTATTCTCTACTGGAATTGGATCGCTGACTTGACTTGACAGGGTGTTAGTCCGTTTAAGGGCATGACAGATTGTGAACGCTTTAATGCTCGGCTTTGTTTCTTTAGCAAGTGGCCCACCATGTTAGCAAAGTGTTTTGCCTTACTGTTCCGGTCGGCAGAGAGCTAGATTTTGGCTGTGTATGTATGTCAGGAAAAAAGAAATGTCTGGTTCCCCTTTTCTTTTTTCTTTTAGGTTGTGTTTTTTTACCTCTCGTTACTGTCATGGTCCGTACTGATATGGACATTGTTTGCCTTGCATTTATGAATGTTATAAGCGTGTTATTGTTTTGTCAATTTTAGTTCGAGTCAGCAGCATCAAAGTCTAACAACTCCTGTCTCTTTGTTGGTGAAAATTCAGATCAATTAAGTGAGCTGGAAGATGATATTTGGGGCCCGGAGATCTCTCTTGCGGAGTCAAAATTGGAGGAAAATTCAGATAATTGTGATTTCATCTACATTTCCGATATCCTCAGAGCTTCAAATTACTTGCCTGAAGACTCAGACATGTTCCTGTTGCTAGAGAAGCAGCAATATCTCAAGGGAAAAGACACCTCCAAAGTGTCAAGACTCCAGAGAAAGCTTATTTTTGATACCACCACAGAAATTCTGAGCAAAAAAAGACAGCTGCCTCCTTGGAAGGCCGTGAGTTGCAACAACGGACAAATTTCATTGCAACAAATATGGTCAGAATTTCAAAAGATTCGGGAGAGGGATTCTTCAGAGGACTTGTTTGAGGTGATTTGTGGTGTGCTGAAAAAGGACCTTGCAGGGGATCCGTTGAATGGTTGGGGAGATTGTCCGATTGAGATGTCTGAAACAGTATTGGATATTGAGAGGCTGATATTCAAGGACTTGATAGGTGAAACCATCCGAGACCTTGCTGCTTTTACAGGGAAAGGAAGATGCAATCAGCTCCTTCCCGTGCCTAGAAGGAAGTTGGTCTTCTAAAAGTGAGGGAAAAAAAGAAATTGGCCATGGTTTTTTCCCAAGCACTTTAGTTGCCTCCTTGCTTTCCGTTTGGTGTTTCTTAAATTTTTGGGTTTTAACAAGTGTTGTTAATGCTTTACTTTTAGTCCACCTGAAAACCAGGCAAATCTAACGTTCACTTATGCAATCTGTGAAAAAAAGTAGGGGCAGACCACGATTAGAAATGTTGCCTGCATGTGTAAGCTATTATTCTAGCTTTAATCACGTTTATATAGTATATTTAAATCTGAAAAGTGAAAAGTGCAAAGGCAAAAGAGCAGTTTTTTTAGCCTTAAAGCAAAGTTTAGGTGCATGGATTTTGTCTCGAGGTGATGATAATCATTCCATTGCTATGCTCTGAATATGTTGGTCAACCTATTACAGTGCTTTTATGGGAAAACCCAGCCATCGCAATGGAGGATATATGTCACTACTTGCTCGTCATCATATCCTGTCTACTCTGGGGCTGATGTGTGTGAGCTTCAACTTTCAAAGTTGCATGTGCTGACCATATGCCCTTCCTGTTAGAATTTAGGAAAGAGGCCAAAGTTTTAGTTGTGGAGACGGGACGCCTTGAGGGATATAGAGTATGAAACGATTCTGACTCCATGTCTTATTCCTTGTTTTCACACCAAAAGTTGGAAATTTTTCGTTTTTCCCTTTCAAAGAAAGAAGCTAGCAGCAGGGCAGGGCAGGGTAGTAAGTCACCATGAGGGGGCGGTATGGGCAAGGACTGAATGATGCCCGTGGTATGATTTCATCCATTGTCAGGTCCATGAGCTCACTGTAGTACTGCACATCGTCGTTCCTCCAAGTTTTATTGGGAGGTTACTCTCATTAAAACTTACAAAATCTTGAGCTAGATTTTGCCTTCCGTGGTTGTTTTTTACTTTTTTTCCATTAACTGTTTTGTCACTTCAGTTGATACCAAAGCTGGAGCGGCAGGCAAGTCCCACCCTTCTTCTATTTTGTTGCTTTACCAAAGAAACCATTGACTGATAATCTCTAGCTGATCATTCTACGTATGTATAAAAACTTATACAGACAGATTATGCTGCGCAGAGTATCATCCATTCAAAACTAATCACTTGATAAATTAGTCCAAATATATTTTCGAAATAGAAATTCTATGTGTTCAGTACTTTTCACTCTGGTTTACACCACATGCCTTGCGGTCATATTGCAGATGACATGATTATCCATTAATGCCAGCCCCCATTGAATTCAGACTGTAGCAGGCAGCCCCATATTTATTGTGTTGAAAAGGGGAGAATATTGTTGTACAAGCCAGTGATGACATTGCTCTCTCATCAGAGGCCCACTTCAAAACCCTTTTTCTTGTATTTGCAAATCTCAAAAGAGGGCATAACTAGGAGAAAATTAAGACTAAGGGGTCCCCTTGGTTGCAGGCTCATAATGCCCTGGACAAACTTTTGAGCTTGGTCGCAGATTTAACAGTAGGGGAGTTTATTAAAAAGGTTTTTAATCCATCCTAAAATTCGAAAACAGACATTAAGATGAGATAAAGCATGCCATGTGCCAATTGAATGTAGGAGAGCAGGTTCCTCAGAGCTATTCCATCGCTTATTTATCGCGATAGTCCTTGAGGCTCAGAACTTGGCCCTTGAAAACTCATTTATCTGTCACTTCCATCCTCCTGCATTACTTGCATTGTCGCACTCTGCTACGTTATGAAATAAGAAGGTGGTCCATTAATCGTATTAATCATACATTCATACTATACTAGTCTTGGATGTCAACAACAATGAGATGCCAAATTCTGAGTCTAAACTGCTTCCCTGTTCAATGAAATTAATAACTTACTGATGACTGTATGCACCCGCCATTCAAGGGCTAACAGTTGAAGTTTACAACAAAAGTACTAGGATGTTCAACGAAAGAAAAAAACAAAGAAACTAGTATGGATGCCAGAAGTCTGGTTCAAGAGCTGCACACCATGGGCCAGGAAAACGATGAATCGAATTGGGTTAGAGTCTATACTCAAAGGCCTAATTAAAAATACAGGCTAGAAGCAGAAAACAAACCTCACAGGCCCAGACGGTTGCACAAAATAATCTGTTGGGTTGGGTCCGCCATGCAACCACTCGAACTTATAGAGGACAAATAAAGCGCCTGTCTCAGGAATTACTACCAGGTCCAAAACAAGCGCCTCTACGTAAACAAAACGCCCAATTATGATCCCACAATCAGTCATCACACTATTTAACATCCTTCTACCCCAACTAAGCATAAGATCCAGAAATCCAGGCCCGTTTATCATAAGCTATATGTTACAACAACTTGAAAAAAACTTGTCAGGTGATCCAATCATTTCATAATTCGCTCAGGACTTCAGTTTTTGCTCACCTGAGGCAACTAAATTGCGGAAAAAAATTATATTACCCAAGTTGTACCAAGTGTCATACCCACTTGATACACCATAATCAATCAAGGGTTCCCTCTCCCGTTATTAGGAGAATACTTTTCTTTATTTTTCTCATTTCAAAACACTCCTATTAGTTATGTTGTATCAAGTGGATAGTCAGTGATCACCATAAAATTTGTCCTAAATTGCCCCATCTGCCATTCTTTTTTCCACAGGAGCAAGTGACAACATCAAACCAATGCTCCTATTTTATTTTATTTTTAATCAACACTTCTTGTTTATCCGTGTCATAAACAGCGTTTAATTTAGTTGTTCATGTCCCACAGGTTTTGCAATTATGATGCTTCCCGGTGCTTTTTTCATCGCTTACTATTGATTTTCAGCCATTGTATTTGTACTCATATCAACATGATACTTCTTCCCCCACTGAGTCTCACTTTTGAATAGCAGAAAACTTCGTGATAGTATTATTATGAAAAGGATCCACTTTCTTTCGAGCTCAAATTTTAATGGGTTAGAGTGGGGTGGATTACTCGGTCGCTTTCCCAACAAGGCAGAAGAGACAGAAGAAGAATCTTAGTTTGGTTAATTGACAGCACATAAAAGGTGGGAGACATTCTTGGTCCACCCTGCTCATTTTAAACACTACACTGAATCTTCAGTCAAAGCACTTTTCGCAGTAGGGGAGCTTGGCCTTGGCATAGCATGAGAAAGTGTAAAGATGAATGATTGTCACCACAGTCCTACCTTCGTCAAAGGTTGAAGAGAAATCTCTAGATCATTTGTTTCTTTAATTTGCATTTCAGGACAAATTAATAAAGAATTAATTTCCTTTACTTCATTAAGCTAATCACTAAACTGCTTGCTACTTTATTATTTGTTAATAATCATTTGGAACATAACTGCTTGCTACTTTGACACTAAGAAAAAAGTCTTTTGTATCTGGTTTGCTTGTTTTCAAGCATCTGCCTCACGTTGGACGGTTTCAGTTTGATGATGCATGCCCTCATCAAATCTAGTCTCAATGAAAAAAAAAAATAAAATTAAAGACTCTGATTAGAAGGAAGTAATGACATCCAGTTTGAAATTACTAGCATCCAGTTTCGGAATATTCAGAGTGTGTGCGATTGAAATGTTATGCAAGCATTGATCTTTATCCCGCTTAGAAGGAAGTAATGACACGGTGATTGCATTTTAAAACTAAGACTTGATTAGTCATCAGATAAATATTGCCTAGTCCGCAACAGGTTTTTTTTTTTCCCATATTTTATCAGCCAACATTAGTTTCACATCGAATCACGGGAACTTATATGTTTCAAACGATCGGATTTTGTTTATTTCTCAACGATGTCCTCATACTTTCGTCGAGGAATTTAGCTGCCAATACTCTATAGTTTTTCATGTCAGGTTCAAAAGTTCTTGTATATGCCCCATGAACTGTAGAAAAGTCGGCAGCTAGAATATTTTATATATACCTTCAACATGATCGATTACACACTATCCTAGCACAACAAATACTTGTTCTCATGAGCCTAGTTGTGTTTGTTTACACGTTGCAAATGCTGATTGTTAATTAGAAAGGAAATGAGCAGACAAAATCTTGCATAATGTACAGGTAATCATTATCAATTAATTACTTTCCTGTTGATGAACCTTTGATCTCAGTATCACTGCAATATTATAATGCGGGATAACTTTCACCAACTTAAACAAATTTGTATGCTTTTCTGTAGACAGAGGAATAGGCATCAGTTAACAGAAGATGCACTGCGTATTGCATTGGACGTGTTTATTATGGCATGTATACATTGGATAAACAGCAAGGTAAAACAATATCTGACAACTGGTTGACAAGGAAGGATGTCCTTAACAGTGCCCTTGTTCCGTCTCCCATCTGTGTTAACTGGAGCATTTCGTATTGTGTTTTATTTTTTCATTACCTGCAAAATTACATTCCAAAATGATCATGCAAATCAAATGCCACTGTTGTCTGTAAACTTTGATTCTATTTCTTACGTTACCAAAAAAAGCTAAGTAAACCACTTATGCCTATTTGCGAAAGCTAATACGTGGTTATCTATTCCATGAGGTCAAGTTATGAAGAGGGGAAGAACTAGAACTTGCGTTTCTCCATTGTGTGTGTACATGTGAACAAGGGATTTGGAGATTACATATTTTGTAGCATGGTTGCGAGAATGCTGGATCTTCACTTATTGCGGGAGGCTCTTGGCCGAATATCATCTCACAACTCATGTCCTCAAAGTCTGCAAAATCATACGGTAAGTTGTTATATAGCAACAGAACCTGCCCGCCTAAGATGTTGGTCTTCGTTGATGGTGGACTGTTAAAGTGGTGGCCCTATGCTCAACCAAGTATTGGCACGTGGAAAAGTGACAAATCGTTGAACATGGGTTTCTTGTGGATTGGATCATAATTAGTTGTTCATTTATGTGTTCAAATAGTATTATATATCTTTACTTGAACAATCCCAGCAGTCGGTAGAACTATTCCCCCAGTAGACTAACAGCTAATTGTGTGACAAATCGTTGCGAGTTTGCAATCAGTAGAATGTTCTCATTGCACGTGTTGGTTAGTATAAAGATAGATTTGCTCCACAAAAGAACGTATGAAAATCAAGTGACCTTAGTTATGGACCCAAAGGTGTTTGATTGAGGTCAAGATTTCTGGTGATCCTATTATATACCGACGTTTAATAATTTTCTGTTCACATTTGTGCATTGCACTTTGCAGTGCTAAATCTATGTGCTGGTATTCTCCCCTGAGATTGGACGGCTCTACTTGCGGTTCTTGCACCCTAAGTGGTAATGCTTGGGCCCCCCTATTTGACATTATGATTATGGCCTCCACATTCTCTAGTGCAGTTGCTAGTTGCTATTGCCCCTTCAAGTAAACACTTTTCCTTTTTTCTAGTATCTCACATTTACCATAATTGGAAATCCAGAATGATTATTGTTTTACCGGATCTTCCAAATTTGGTTTCAGCATTTGCCCATCAGTGAAAAAAAAAAAGAAAGTTTTAGTGAGGTGTAGCCCACTTTTCTCTGGGATATATATATGCTTTGACACTGGATGACCATGAACATAATCAGGATACTTACTAGGGACCATGTTGACCGGCATTCCAAAGGACTGCTTAATGAAGTTCTGACTTGGCATCTTACACATATTGGTACACATCCCAACACAATTTGTCTCCTCCAAAAACCTGTAGATATTGTTTTGAAAAAGGAATTCATGTACATTTCGTATGTAAAAATTCTAATTGCAACCGGAATTTGAGTCATGATGATTTGACGATAATGATGGCTATTCCCATTATATGATTTCTCATGATGGTCAGGAAGAAGAGGAGAGTCTTGAAGCATAGTCATTGGAGAAGATTATTTTCGAAATGAAATGTGTCTTAGGTTGGTGATATGGGACCCCAACATATTTCTTCAATGTAATTTGGGAGGTAGAAGTATTACTGTTACCTGCACTTTTTGATGTGGACTACATTCTTTTCTTTTCTTCCATCCAGCTCCGATTCCCGCACCTTTGCTTGTAATATTGATAAGATTGCCAATTAGTACGCATTTATAACGTCATACATGCATGATCTATGCTTCTATTGGAAAATCGAAAAATTGATTGTGTTTTGTAATTACATGGCTAATCTCATTTATATTGACTAAACTTGCATATAAATGAAGTTCAGAAGTTGACTTGAGTAGAATTCCAATGAACTGTTTTGGGTAAGGAAGGCCCTGCCCTAGTCTCTACCCTCTACATCTTTATATTAGCGGAAAATCGAGATTCTTCCTCTTTCAGGATAAAAGAATCAAACTAAACAAGAGAAAATGTAAAACACGAAGCATCTTTATTCATAATTAATTAGGAAGTTGGAATGCGCGATTAACAATTGCGTATGGATAATATCTTTACTATTTTCCTTAAACTAATTTCCTCCTCAACATCTAGACCTGATCGTCAGAAGTAGTTTCAGATACGCGGCCTCACCAATTCACTAAGTTGAGGCAATTTTTTGAACTCCCCGAGCAGGGTACATCTCAGGTCGTTAATAGATTAATCATCTTACATCCAATCTCCAATTCCCATCCCATCAGTGGCGATGGCTCTCCTGAATTTTTAGTTTTTGCATATAATTTATATTTGGCTCCTCTTAATTTTTTTTTAACGTATATAAGTCTTTACTATTAAAGAAAAAATTATATTAGACACCTCTAAAAATTTTGTCTAACTTGATCACTTCTAATTCTGAATAAAACAACCTTATAGTAACTAGTACGTACCTTTAATTTTTATCATTCGTACAAGTTATTAATGGAATCAAATTTATTCATGCCAAAAGCTAAAACCTTTATCAGTTAAAAAAAACAAAAACTATATCCATTATGTGCCAATTTAATTGTCTTAGTTTTTAATTTTACATCACCATCCCTATTTGAGGCATGCCTTTTAATCAGCCCCTGAGTTATATTTTTGTGGGTTTGCATTATTGTGGTGCCTTTATGATAAGAATTTGGTTTAGCATGATTGCCATTTGATGTAATATATCTCGTCATACAAGTAGACCTGGCAATTCGTGTTAACGGGTCGGGTTCGTGTCAGGTTGAACAGGTAAACAGGTTTCAATTTCTCAACCCGTACCTGACCTGTTTAATAATCATGTCGTGTCGTGTCAACCCATTTATAATCGTGTCGGGTTCGGGTTGACCCACGGGTTACCTGTTAACTCTAGGAAGTCTATAAATTTGTTTGGAGTTTGTCTATTTTGCACATTTTTTAAGCAAATAGGTATATAATTAGATTTTTTATATATTAAATATAATTATAAATTATAGAATTATAATATAATATTATTTTAAATCATATATAACAATAGTTTTGGATAATTTTAATAATTTTGGCCTTAAATAGTAAATAAGTCATGTTTTAAATCAGTAAAATATATAGACCCTAAATATAATCGAGTCATAAATAGGTACCCATCGGGTTGAAGGGTCAACCCGCGACCTGACCTACTAATTTTCGTGTCGTGGCGGGTCAACCCATTTAATTAAACGGGTTAAAAATCTCTGATCTATACATGCTAATTTCGTGTCGGGTTCGTGTCGTGTTGTCGTGTCAAAACCTGATTTGCCAGGTCTACATACAAGACATAACAAGAAATTTTATGGTGGGGACTCCCCAAGTTTCAGTAGATAAGATTTTAAATTTGATTATATTAAGAATAACTAAATCATTTAAGTATATATATTGAATGTACAGATCTATTTCCTAAATAATACAGGACAAATTTGGAAAAAAATATAAATCGAAGGAAGGGAGGGAGAATCCATAAGGTAAATTTGACAAATAAATAAACTTTAAAATAGAAATAATGAACCCTCAAATTTTTTTTGATACTAATGAGTATCCCAGCTCGACAAGCCAGACTAATCTCATCCGTGGCTCGACACCCAATCTCGCTTCCCGGGCATTTAGCCTAAGACCACGAGCGGGGTCCAACATATTTAACCACTCCCAACAGGTGCATTTTCCATACCTCTACGTTTCTCCGGATCGAACCCGGGACGTGTGAGTTAAGGGGCAAAAATATAAAAAAAAGATCTTCGCATTCCTCCAAAGCATGGTATCTTTATACAAAAGCCAATGATTTATTATTGTTATTATTATTGTTCATCTAAAAAAAATATTGTTATTATTATTTTACTGAAATTTCCTGCCAACGATTAAAAAGAAACACATAAAAACTAGTAATTCTTATCCAAATCTGAATAGTTAGAGGCTCCACTTGCCATCTTACCTCGCAAGGCCCGACGAGCCAGACAAAGAACAATGTCGTGAAGACAGCAAAATATTCTCTAGCAAACTTCGATTGGGGTAGCACCGCCTTTATCTGCCAATGATAACAAATCAAACCGTAACTTTTTGAATATGTAGTGGTAAAAGTTTATGGGAAAGGAACCAAGTTGTAGAATACACTAAAGAGAAACTAGGGACAAACCCTTCATAAATCCTTGCCATTGTCATGGCTCTTTCAGTAAGTTAAACAGTAAAACAAATTAACCACATGGATCATGGATACATATATAAATAAATGAAGATGACCCTCAAAAAAAAAAAAAAAGAAATCTGAAGATGAAGAGTAAATGTAGCACATTTCCTATAACGATAAAAACAGCTTGAAAGACAAAATGAAACCGTACCGAGAATTATAAACGTAACGACAAGAACAAGAATCATGGTTCAGCAAATGAAAGAACAAGGATTATGATAAACTCACAAGGTCAAGGATTGGCCTTGGTATGGCTTTGTCAAGTGCTTGTAGCACCAGCTCATGTTGTTGAGTCGAGCTAAATTTCCTGGAGGCATCTGTTGCGGCCTGCACCAAGCCATCATAACCCCTCTTGCTGTTTGTCATTCCTGCACAGGTACGCCACCATTTTCAGACATATATATATATTTCTATATTAAAGAGAAGCAGAAACAGCAGTTCCTGCTTATATAAATGGCAGATGGAAGAAGTTAAAAACTTAACCTGTAATGGATTGAACAGACCGTGACAAATGGTTTATGGCAAGTTGTTCCATCCAGTTATCATTATACACAGTCTTTCCCGATGGTCCTGTTGGGTTATCTGCTGGCCTAGCTCTAATTTTCTCAGTTACCCGGTTCATATTTTCTGTTGGCTGCGTGAGTAATGCAAGAACTGGAGAATGCTTGGTTTTGTGAGTATGACGAGGAGGAGGCAGAGATGGAATAAGGGTACTAGTTTGAGGGAGGAATTTCACTTCCATGTTTGATGGAGAGAGGGAAGAAAGCATGTGTACTACACTTAAGATCTTTTTTCCCTGTGGGTATTTGAACTGGTGAAGGGCTTACGAAGGAGATAGTGCAAAAATTAAAATTAGGTAGAGCATACTGAGTATACTATACACGGTATTTTTGTAGTTGTGCGCTTCCGGATCCCTCTTGTTCCCCTCAAGATGCTTTTCTTGTTGTTAGCTTTTGTTTGTATCCCAAATAGGAAGAGCCCAACAATATATGGATATTAGTTTGACACATATACGATTACTCGCTCTATATATTATTGACACTTGACGCTTGAGAGACGTAGGAAGGATTATTATAAGTTCGGGTTCCCATAACTTGCATCACATCGTCATATATAGATCAATTACTTACGCCCACACCACCGCGGAAGAGCCTTAGCTTAATCAACTAAACCAATGAAAGCGGCATTAAACATTAAACTAACTAGGTGTTACAGAAGCGCGGGAGTTGACAATCCCAAGTGGCTTAGATCATTACAGACAGTGCAGTGTTCAAGTTTCTTAATCAAAGCATATATACAAAATTATGCGGAATCACAATCGAAGAGAAAATTACGTAACAAACTCTTTTCGAGTTTTGAGCAATGAAGACTGAATCAGATTGCAATCAATCTTTCTGAGAATTAGCAATGGTTAAATAAAATGCATTAAACCACTAATACACCTTTTAAGTTTTAAGGCAAGCATGCACTCATGTTAAGAGGTCTCATCATCTAGGTTCTTATCCAAATACAGAATCCCACGTGCGATTCGTAAGAAAACAAAGAATACAGATTTGTCGTGTAGGTCTTTTCTTAGTTCTTTTATGGTTAAATGCAGATCCGTATTGTTTCAAGATTACCAAACCGGCTATGAATGCGAAAGAATTATGTTTCACATGATCATATGAATTTTACTAAAAAAACTTAAACTGAATGTTCCAATTACGTACTAATCAAATACATAGTTCCAAATTACCTAAGAATGATGAGCAGCCCCGGGAATGAATCACGGTTAACACGTTGTTTCCCCAGAGAATATTGTCAGCAGCACCATACGTCTGGCTAGCAAGAGCTGGTTTGACGAATTTCATCCAAAGCCCGCTCCACCATGATTTTGCGCTGCTAAAACTATATTGCTTAAAAGGTATGATTTCTAAATCTACGACCTGTCAATTGACTGCCAGGGTGTTACTGCTGACGTGGGCTCAAAAAAGAAAAAAGTGAAGTCCAATTAAGATTACCAAACAATATAAATAGAATAATAAAATTACAAATGAGGCTTGATAAAAAAAAAAAAACAATTGTAACAGGCAACTAAAGACGTCCGCTGTTGACCAAAGAGCATCACCCAATTTGTTGCGGACCCAACAAGTAGGCCCTAAAAGGGATGGGAGCTTCAGCCCAGCAAAACCCTACAAACTCTTGGGAGCTACAGAAACAAATCGTTTCAACTAAACATGGTTGTCGTTTCATCAAAAAAAAAAAACTAAGCATGGTTGTCTGTCCAACTTGAGCTACAAAATCAAAAACCAAACACCCTTCCACGGTCACCTGAATACTAGCAGTAGCAACCAGCAAGTATAAATAGCGAACACCAGACATTAACAACACAACTATTGTGCATAAATACATTGGACAACTAGGAAGGATCCAGGAAGTCTGAGTTAACAAACCATCAAACACCGTTGCCTACAAAATAAACAAAGATTACTGCCTTACTCGTCCTAGGAGGACAAACCTAGAAGTGAAACAGTATATACTAAGATGCCCCTAAAAGTACCTGAGCATAATAAAACACCAAACCTACGATAGCAGATCACTAACCAAATTAGAGTCACACATTAACAAGGCAACCTAATTGAGCAGGAAACTACTCTAAATGAGTAGCAGAGAACTCAATCTTTGGCGGTTTTGTTGATGAGTGACTTGTGAATGTGTGGGATCACACCACCCCCAGCAATGGTTCCCTTGATGAGGGTGTCCAGCTCCTCATCTCCTCTAATGGCCAGCTGCAGATGCCTAGGTGTGATCCTCTTCACTTTGAGATCCTTACTTGCATTTCCGGCCAGCTCAAGAACCTCTGCAGTAAGATATTCAAGAATTGAAGCCAAGTACACTGCAGCAGTTGCACCAACACGCCCATGTGCAGAAATCCTCTGCTTAAGATGCCGGTGAATCCTACCTACAGGGAACTACATCCAGGCCAAAGCCGCGCTTGTTAAGAGAATTTATCTATTCACTACCAAAAGCAAAATATGAACCATTAAGTTTTGAAAGCTAAATCCAACGGATAGTACAATTTTCGGATATTTAAACCTCCACGAACATAAATTGGGCCAAGATCAGCCTTTTTCAGATTTAAACGGTTTAATACGGTAAACGCCAACTGGGAATTGTAAATTTCAAGCCAGGCATACCAGATAATAGCATGAAATATCACCAAAGTTTCACAACATTCAATAAACATGTGAACCCTTACAAAATCAGCTCGCATGTGAAAAAAAAAGTGACATTGTCATTAAAGTGTCATTGTTTACCTGGATGCCGGCACGGGACGAACGGGAGATGGGTCTTTTCTTGTCCTTGTCCTTGTCCTTGTCTTTGTCCTTGTTGGCAGCGGTTGTCTTCGTTGCCAGGAGCCCCTTCCCTCCCTTTCCAGCCATTTTTCACAGACACCTCTATATTACAAATAATAATAACTCAAAACTCAGAATTCAACCCGAAAACTAAAATACAAAATCACCGGCGTAAGACTAGAAAACCGTAAGCAATATGTAATTGCAAATCATGTACAAAATCAGAGCAGACAGAAAGGATAACCTCATGAACAGTAAAACAAAACAAGAAATTAACTACAGAAACCCAGATCTGGGATTTCTTCCAAATCAGGAGCAAAAATATTCAGGGCTTTTGAAAGCTGTAGTGTGATAGATCTAGATATTAACTCGCTACGAAAGTAACAAGATCTCAACAGAATTGAGTAAGAAATCAGATCACAAAACACATGCAAGCCTAACAACAGAAGCCAAAGAGAAGCAAATAGTCGAGAGAGAGAGAGAGAGAGAGAGGAGAAGCACCTGAGGGGACGCGGATCTTAATTATTAGGAGAGGAAGGAACTGTAGAGAGAGTGGTGACAAAGAGGGGTTGGTCAGCTGTTTCTGGGGTTTTAATGCTCGATTGAAATGTGGGAATTTTTTGAATTTTTAGGGGAGCAAAACGAGCGGTTGGTTTGGGTGGGAAAAACTGCGTATCCAAATTTCGATTTCGAAATTTTCACACCACCACAGTTGTCGTAGTAAGGAGGGGGACCTACTAGTCTTTGTCCTCTTTTTTTGAGTTTGACCCTTTCTTTTTTTTTTTGGGGTAATTGAATTTGACTTGTTTAACACAGCGGGTATGTATGGGATACAGAATATGGGCTTTGCTTCGTCAGGAACCTGGCCCATTTATGTACAGACCATATATAGGGTTTTATCCTTGAGTAGCCTACTATATGATGAATGGGCCCATTTTAATGCCAGGGCCTGATATGGTGGATCACAAGCCCACCCCGCCACTCAGGTGATATATATATATACACCGGTTTAAATTTTTACCTTAAAAAGGTATTTAAGGAATTTAAAAAATTAAAATGTATGGATCTCACTCAACAACTTATATCTTATATTTCTCCCTGTTTGAGATGTTTTCGTCTGACATTCAAATGCCTAAAACGATATTTTTGTATTTGCAAAATATTGAGATTGTAATAAATTTTGTGTATAATCTCATGTAAACATGAAGAAGAAATCAAGAGGAATGGAGGAGCAGAAGGAAAAGAAATGCAGGAGACAATGAAAAAACGTCGGTTGTGAGCCATTTTCTTATATTTCACTTTCTGATTATTACAATATATATATAACAAGAGGGATACTGTATGATACGTATTTGGTATGAAAAACAATGACATACATACATGTATCTATACGAATTTTATAACACTCCCCCTTGGATGTCATTATATTGTTGGGTAGAATGACGCTTTGGAGTACTGCCTCATTAAAAACCTTACCAAGGAAAAACCTAGTGGGATAAAAACTTGGTGAAGGGAAAAAGAGTGCAGTGCGTATTCTACTCCCCCTCATTTTAGCCTGACTGCCTCATTAAAAACCTTACCAAGAAAAACCCTGTGGGACAAAAACTTGGTGAAGGAAAAAAAAAGTACAGTGGCCTCGCTTGATTATTTGTTGTCGTTGCATGCCAATAATTCTCTTGTCAACTTCTGGTGACGTGCCCCTTGTCTGATTACTTTTGATTCATCATCACTCCAACTGGACAATATGGACAGCTGTATCTTCATTTTTTGTTGTTGGAGCATCTGTCTTGCCCTCTTGCTTTTGTAGTCCAGTGATGCAACGACTTCATGTGTAAAGTTGTAGTAGATATCCGGCTGTGCCTTTTGTGGATCAAGAGGGGGATCGGCATCTGCAAGAAACAACTCTCCTTTCTTCGGGCTTACAGGATTATCATAACACCACATCTTTTATACCCTGAAGATAAGAGAAAACACATATCTTGCCAATAGGCTTAAGTCAAAAGCTTCAGGCTTGATAATAAGGTACTCCAGGCCCAATTTAATAGCACAGTATTTGGAAGCCTCTTCTGGAGCGCCAATCATAAATAGATTTATCCATACTAAAAAATGAATGAAAATATCAATTCAGTTCTATTTTTGTAATTTTCCGGAAATCAGTTGCTTCAAGCAACTTGAATCCTTCAGGGATCTTCATGACTTATGGATCCATAATAATAGGCTGTGATAGCATTCACTAGATGCATTTCTAATAATTTTCATATATTGCCAGACATATCAAAATAATTGCATCCACCACAGGGGAGTATAGGTCGTTTTGGGTAAAAATTTTGTGCCACAAACCGTGCTTTATATCTCATATTCTTTCCCGCACAAATTCCCATTTTATGACCAGTTCAATTTTACACCTTCTGGTGTATGGACTACAGGTCCGGAAATTTCTCGCTTCGAGCGAGTCCAACACAGCCTTTAATAATGTTTCTCTATTTTGGCAAATCATACTGCGCCTACATTCGTCAAATGTAGGTTCATGATCCTCATTTCATTTAGCGCTATATTAAACAATACATATTCCGTCGACGGTTATTTCACGTCGGTTCCATCTTATTTCTGACACTGTAATTGAGATCTTATCATACTTATTTATTTCAGGTACCTGAGTTACTTCTAGAACTTTATCACTTTGTGTCAGAGAATCAACCTCTTCTAGAGGACTTTTAACTCAAACCTCTACTAGAGGCCATATTTTTCTTACTGGGGCCATCTTATCACATTTGCTCCTTTTTCTCTATTGAGAATTTCTTTTCTTTTTTGGAACCGAGTATAAACTATAGATTCATTTGCATACTTATAGTGTTCTTCAGGAACATCAATTTAAACTGGAGCATTTGCAGCTGGTATATGGTCACACTTAATTTAATTGTGTCTGGCAATTACATATCAACTTTCCTGCAAATGAATCATCTTCTTTTGAACTTCAGGTTCACATTAATTTATATGAGGATCAACATTCATATATATTATGCATTTCAAGAAACTTGATCCAACTGCTTCTTTCTTCCCCTGATGTTGGGTATACACACATATCGAATTATAAATAAGCAAATCTTGCTATAAATGAATCTCCAATCTTTTAGTCAATAGTCTCAATAATGTTGTGATTTGATGGAAATTACCCAACATCTATTCCCAATCATTTTTAAGGACCAGATTAACTATGCTGTGGTGGAGCATAATATACTGTATAACCAACGGTCCGAAAATGGGAGATATTTTGTGACCAAGAGCCAATGGGGAGATCTTATAATCTTATAATATGTTACTGGCTTGATGCACATTTACTGCGTATAAAATACCATAGTCATATGTCATCAATGGTCCTGCAATCAATTGTCAATATGGCCCAGATCACTTTGGGTTTATTTCCAATGATATACATTCTCCATTGAAGAAACATACCAGCATTATCTAGACATATAGTCTAATAACATGAGTAGGGATATGCACTTGCAAGTGGCTGAATCATTAGAACAAGTGCGCACAATGCCAACTTGCGTCACATAATAGACCATCTAGTCGATACATCGTAAAAATTACATAGATGGTTAACACCGCGGATTTATCAGTCCGCGTTTATGTCCCTGAACTATTCTCAAACTTGCTGGTGATACTAGGCCATTCTCATCATAGGAAGGCCGTATAATAACTTTCGCAGCAAACAAACTCATAGAAATTCACTGATTGTAAAACTTATGGTTTTTTCAATGAATGATCCAATAAATTTCGTGCATCATTATTATCCCGGGATGGCCCATCCGGTCATGCCAAACAATAAATCCACGAACCAACTTCAAGTTGGTGCCAGCTTCAGGCTGCGCAAGCTGTGTATCTAAACACTTAAAATTGCTAGCTCCAGGCTAGTGCATTCCAGCTTCTGGCTGGATATGTTAAGTTTCAATTACTCAAGTGCTAGCTTCAGGCTGCAATACATGTGTCAATATTAGGCTTATTCATGCCACTCATGTCGAAAAGATCAGAATTATTGGACAATAATTAAAGTAGTGGCAAACTTTTTCAAAAGCAAATCCTCGAGGATTGTAAAGCTTTGGAATTTTCTGAGTAATAATATAATCCACCGAAAAATCTTCTGGATCTTTTCGGGGACACCTGGCTATCTATGCTCAGGCTATAAGAAGGGAGAAGGATTACATGGGAAGATAGAGGAAAACTCATAGATATAGAAAAATTCATCAAAGCAAAGAAACAGAAAACTCAACCAAGACAAAAATGCCTTCCCCAGCTACTGTTTTCTTTGTTGAGGGTGCCTCACTAGGCAGAAGAAATAGATTGGCCTATAGCATGGTAAATGAACAACAAGAGGAACTGCCTAATGAGCTAGCAAGAATCCCACGTTTGGTTTTTGTAGATGAGCTATACTCGTCTAGGTTCTTTGTGACTCCAATGGAAGAAATTTTCTTCTTGGAGGACCAAGGCAATCTCAGGACAAGTTTTTATGGCTCAGCTAACTCTATAATGCTCTTCATATCTGGTAGGATGCAGGAATTTCAGCAAGAGCCTTCATGTCAAATTTTAAATCAAAGCAGTTATTATCAGGTTTCCATGATTTCTCGGAGCGTCCCATGGGTGACTGAGTTACCACCTACATAGCCTAAGGTACGACTTTTATTGTGGAATTGCAGGGGTATAGCAAGAAGGTCTCAAGACTTTGTGCGTACCATAAGGGATCTGAAGAATCAGTACAAGCCTAACATGGTACTGATTACTGAGACTTTGTGGCAAGCAGGAGAGAATCATGGTGTGATTCCACTTCGTTTTCCTCCAACGAATCGGTTTGAGATACCTGGAGAAAACAACAGGGGTGGTATGTGGTTCTCCTGGAATGACAGTGTTAGGGTCAACATTAGTGGTGAGGCTCAGAGTTTCAGGGTTAATGTTGAACCCAACAGATAGATTACTTGTTTAAACATATGTATGAGAACCATTCTTCTTTGAATATTCTCCAGTTATGGATCTGTTTTTGCAATAATAATATGCATGTTTACTTTGAGTCTTTTCCATTTATTATCTCATTTACGCCCATAGGCACAAATAATTATACTGTCTTATTCGCTTCAGGGAATAAATCTGAGTCAATTCATTTGGGATCCATAATAATTCATTTTATTACTTGGGGTGTCTGTACTCGCGTAAATATACGATCTTCTAGATCATATTAAAACATGCGTTCTTCAGGAACATATTCGAATTTATGCTCTTCTGGAGCGTGTTAATCATTTTTTCATTTCGTGTTATATTGACATCCACACACATATAATTCTCCCCCTGTGGATGTCAATTTTGCATTGTCTTCGAGACTAATGCTTCAGGCATTATTCTAAGAAACAATTATAAAGTACTGAAAAGTAAATAAAAATAAATTGCAATGCGTAATAATTTAAACTGAACATAAAAATAAATTGAATATAAAATGAATTGTTAAGCAAGTACTCAAATTCAAATAACATAATTGAATATATAAATGCTTAATTAAAATAAATAAGCAAGGGGCCTTATATTAATTACCCCAAGTAAAGTAAATGGCAGGAAATTAAAATAATGGGCCTAGTACGAGCCCATAAGTAAAATTAAAGACGAGAAAATTAAATACAATGGGCCCTATTATAGCCCAATTAAAAATAAATGGCTAGAAATTAAATGCAATGGGCCTTATACGAGCCCAATCAAAACGTAAAGAAATAGGCGGCTTAGCCGGCCATGAAATGAATAATGGGCCTTTTTAATAGCCCAATCGGAATTTAAATAAAAATAGAAAATATGCTTACTCGATAAATCTTTCAGCAATAATATATATAATACGCCTATACGATAAAAGCGGCTTAGTCGGCCAATAAATATAATAAATATAACGGCCTTCCGGGCTTATATAACGGTCTTCCGGGCTTTGCCGAGAAAAATCCGAGGTTTCAAATTTCGGCCAAACACTTCTAGGTTTGCCGGGAAAAAGTCGAGGCGTCGGATTCCGGCCAAAATACTTATGGGTTTGCCGGATTCCAGCCAAAATCACTATTCACGGTCGTCGGAAAATTACTATTCATCATAAAATCGGGATTTACTATTCATCGTCGGATTCCGGCCGAAAACACTGTTCACCGGCCAAAAACTAATTTCCAAGACTCACCGTGAGCTCACAATACATTCAATTCCCAAGATCAATATTAATTAAAACATTCAATCACTCAAAAAATAACATTAATTAAACATTAATATATTCGTTGAGGACAAAATTGAGAAAATAAATAACTGAAGGACTGACGTGTAAGGACTTACCTGCAGAAAAGGAAAAAACTGCAGGGACAAAGAAGCAAATCGGGTCATCTTCCTCTAGCCTCCATTAACAACACAAAACAAATCAAGTTTAATCCATGGGCATCTCCACTCGGGGAATGAGGTTGGCGTCCTGCTCCACCGTGAGGATCTCGGCGAAGGTAGTCGTCTCGGTTCGTCGGCGACGCGTCGAGTGGAAGACGGTGAAGGGGCTGCGGGTGGACGGCATGAAGCACGCGACCCGACTTGAGGATGCGTGACCCGTCACGGCTGCGGCGGGCGACATGGACCACGGCGAGCTGCAGCAGGGCGGCGACGACCTCGGCTGGGCGACCGCAGAAGAGCATCGCGGTGTCAGCGACCGGGCGTGGGAGGTAGCAAGCGTCGGGCGGCGGCTATGTAGGCGGCGGAAGGACAGTCGGGTGAAGGCAGACCCGGCTTTGGCAGCAAACGGGTCCGGATCCGCCGTCGGGTCGAGGGCTTCTGACGGCACGTCGGGCACCAGAGGGAGGTGGAGGAGGCGCCGGCCAGTCGGCGACAGCGAGGGGATCAAGATGGGGGTGGTGGTGTCATGCACAGCAACGCGGAAGCCGACGCTGGAGGACGAACGGAAAACGGCCGGAAAATTTTTCTTTAGTTTTTCTTCTTCTTCAGTTTGATATCTTAGTAGGTAGAGTTATCGTGCTGATAACGTGTAATAAATTTTGTGTATAATCTCATGGAAACATGAAGAAGAAATCAAGAGGAATGGAGGAGCAGAAGAAAAAGAAATGCAGGAGACAATGAACAAACGTCGGTTGTGAGCCATTTTCTTATATTTCACTTTCTGATTATTACAATATATATATAACATGAGGGATACTATATGATACGTATTTGATATGAAAAATAATGACATACATACATGTATCTATACATATTTTATAACAGAGATCTCTTTTCTTTTGAGGGGAACCAGCGACAAAAATGAGCCTGGGATGGACGTTCGAGGGAGAATTCATTATACCAAAACAAAAAAAAATAAAAAAATAAAATAAAAGAAGAATTCAAGCAGAAGAAAAAGGCTACAGGCTAATTTGTACTTGCTTTTACATTTGCTGATTCATCAAACTAGAAGCTTCTTTTATCCTTATCTCGTACTTTATTGGAAGTAATTAGATCGTACATTTGATTATTTGTGTTCAAAGCAGTCGTAATAACTATTATAGTTTTCTGACCCAAAGAAAAAGAAAAAACTGTATTGGTTATGAAATTTTTCAACAACGCGCTTTGGACCTACCGCGAGAGTCCTTAAATTTTAAGGGAGTGGAAATTTATGGTAAGCCAGGAAAGTAAAACCAGGGACTCTCTCTCGTAGTGGTCTGCTATTTGGGATAAAATCCCCCCCCCCATGATTGTGACTCCTCGATAGTAACCCGTGGTAAGTGATGGACATATTTCAACCTTGACAATAAAACAAGGCAAAAGAAAACTCTCCACTCGTTGAAGTGACATAATTGAAATTCTTAAATCTCATCCCAGTAGTTTGGGCCAAGAGAAACGGCGAGAAAATTATTGCTCAGTGGGAAAATATACACAAGTTGTAGTGGGTAATGCGTAAAAAAAAAAAAAAAAATCTCAACATTAGCAAATCTCCAAATAAGAATAATTGTTTCTCAATTTATACTGTAATTTGCATTCATCGTATAAACAAAAAAAATTACTCACGTATTAGAAATACCAATCTTGGATTCCCAAACACGATTGTAGGAACAAAATTTTATTTAAGCTAATTTTATTTATTTCAGTTCTGGGGAGAGGCCAGGGCAGGCTAAAGAGTAAAGAGAAAAGATGATGACATCCAACAAAACCTGTGGCTCTATAGGCACCGTTTGGAACGTAGGATTTGCCAGTCCAAGTCCAAGTGGACATGGACTGGATTAGGCAAGTTCAAGCTGTATTTGGTTGTGTGTACTGTCCACTGTGGACTTAAAGTTAGTCCAGAACAATGATATTTCGTTATACGTGGACTGGACTTGGACTAAATGGTAAAAATGACTTAAATATCCCTACATACTGTGAATGAAAAATTCCAAGTCTTATATTATAATTCTCATTTATTTTTATAGACACATATACAATTTATAATTTTTGTAATTTTTTCCTCTATCACACTTAACATGTACACCATGTATTATCCTATTACATTTAATATTATGTTTTTAAGATATTTTCCTACTACACTTGTATGTTTTTATAAACACATGTCTATTACCGTATTCATCCAAGAAATAATATTGGTGACATGATCATAAGAAATTTCAGCAACTAACATGCATTGTTGAAATGAGAAATGCCATTGCCATCATCCTTACAAGTTACAATAAAATGTACAAAAGTCATAAGAAGTTTTTTTTTATCCATTCTTACTTGTCTTACATAATCTCCATCACAATTACATTTTTTTGGCAAAGTGAACAACAAATGTGTTAATAACCATGCCTATTACCATTGTAATAAGCAAGGTCAAGGCAAACCACAACATAAGAAATTATGCAATCTTGTTCACTTTTGGCATCTGAATCATCACAAACAAGACTCCAATCTAGATAGGTCAGCAACACACACACTCTTCAAACTGGCAGATGAATCATCACAAATTTTGGCAAAAACTAGTAGAGATAGTCATATTTCAAATACCAACCCAATCAGCTTTCTGCAGACACAGTTTAATCTTATAATCATTTCTAGAACCTCCAGATTGAAAAAAATACCAAGATTGCTCAACTTCTTGCTCAATCTCAATCAGATTTGAGATATTTCTCCACTAATAAAGAATGGAGTTTGTACTACCTACACTTGATCTACGTCCATGCATCTATATGCACCTGTGCTATCTCCCAATTCCCTCACAAACCTTTTCTTTAAGAAAAATTATACAAAAAGCCCCATCTAGACAAGGTCCAGAAAAATTATACAAAACAAAATGAGTTCGAAGCAATCCTTGTATCATCACGTTGTAGCAGCAACTGTCCGGTGAGAATGGACGTGGTTCAATCTTCCAATGCCTACTGAATTCCATTAAAGAGAAATTAAAATCTTAATTCTGGAAAACCCACCAGAAAGAGCAATAAAATTTCTAAATCATTTGCAGCATTTAAAGAGATACAGGACCCTCAAATGCAGCAAGAGATATAAAATTTCCAAACTTTCTTTTTCTTTCCTGATCGTTACACTTCCCAAATATCACAAAATTGAAGGAAAACTAGTAAACGAAAGCAAAGCAACAGAAGGGGAAGGAAAAAAAATCCTCACTTTTTTTTGCTGGAGGAGGTTTCTGCTAAAATGTCCATGAGCATCGAGCACATCATCTGCATAATTCCAATTGCTCAAGAATCAACCCACTAAACCAAACAAAAAAATATCATGAAAAGAAAAAAAAATGCTGCTATTCCTTACTGGAAATGAAGGAGGAAGAAGTTGCAAGCCCAGCCAGGAAAAAGAAGCAAATGAAATAACACCAAGAATTGTTCGCCAGCATTCACAGGCTTTAAATTTGTCCCAGAAAATATATTGCACTCACTAAGGAAAGATAATGCACAGAAAGGACGAACAAAATCATGGTTGTCAATATGAGGAGGTATGCAATCCCCTTCTTTGTAATTGTTGACAATACAACTTCAGGACACATGTTGGGGGAAGAACATGCCACTGGATCAGATTTCTCTAATTATCTAATTTGGCAGAATATATTTATGACATTGTTTTCATATAATCTATAATGTTTATCACCATGTCTCCTTTCGAGTTTCTATCTAATTTCTCATTCATCTCCTACCCCTATCTAATCTTGTGTTGTGTGAGTTTTGGTTCTTTATTCTTACAATAGCAGGAGGTTAGAAACTTTGACACTGCCTTTTTGCAGATAGAGTACCAAGGATTTCAAACCCAGCATAATCTCTACCACAAGAGAAGACTAATCCATACTTTTAAACGGAACGCATATATATGCTTTCGATTAATCTGTTATTGTTTGATGTAAACATTATTACACTAAGCTTGGAACACCTCTGATTTTAAATGTTCCTTGCCACCTGAAGTATCAGCTTGCTTATCTAAATCATGAATCTATTGAAATGCCTATCGCGGTTCTTGAAATGAACTGAGAAAAGTTGATCATGCCTTTTTTTTTAACTAAATCTAGCTAGGCCAAACCAATCAACAAAATCAACTTGGATGAACTTCAACAATTATTTCTTCCTCCCAGAAAAATCAATGATCGTTAATTACAAACAAACTCATTTACCATCACGATTATCAGTTTCTAACATAAAACACAGCAATAACACATACAAATTCCAGGATTTAAGAAAGTGCTACATACCCGAAGCTGTGTCCGCTACATTCTTAGAGCTCTCCCAACAATGTTTTATCAACTCTGTTAAAACAAGAATTGAGAACGAAGTTAGATACGAACCACAAGCACAAAGCTCTACATTTAAAGTAATTCGATAGGGTTAATTTAGCTCGGATTGGGGGTTTTAAAAGTTAGGGTTTTGCAGAACTGAAGTTGGGGGTTTTGGTAGGGTTTGAAGCAATTGAAAACGAGGGACAAAGGGAGATTAAGAAAAGTGTTTTCAGAGGTTGGTGGTTGGAAGAGAAGGTGAGGGTTTTCAGAGCTCGAAGAGGAAGAGGGAGATGAAGAAGAGCGAAGAGGAAGAGGGCGATGAAGAAGAAGATGGTGAAGTGAAGGAGACGGTGGTGGACGACGGAGAGAAGAAGGAGGACGAAGAGGAAGACGGGGATGAAGAAGAAGACGAAGAGAGGGAGACGGTGGCCGGCGAGAATTTGGGAGAGAAGGGTGGAGCATTTTTTTCACCTTGGTTGAGAGCAGACGAGAGGAGTTGAGAGCTCTGTTGGGTTTGGAAATTTTTTGGGGAAGAAAGGGGGGTTTTGATGCCCAGTTAATTGGTAATTAGGAAAAATATGTGAGGGCATTAAAGTCAAAATTTCGGAGTCCAACGCGCCTGGACTCCGAGGCCACACATTTTCAAGGGGCCTCGAGTCCACGCCCGAGTACCACGAGCAGGGGACTAGAGTCCATGAAAGTGCACAAGTTCGCGAGCTAAACGTGGACTCGAGTCCAAGTCCACGCGAGTCCACTTGGACTTGGTCCAAGTACCACGAAACAGTGGCCCGCCACGATGACGACTGGCATTGTATTAAGGGCCCAGTTCTTCGCACAGGCTATCCAGAGCCCACGATTTCTTTTGTTTTTTTAGAGATAGCCCACATTATTTGAAATTCACAAGTTTGCCATGACTGCCCTAGTTAATAATCAATAATTATTGATTACTACCAATTGAGGTTGGTTCTAGTGGTAAGCGATTTGTTCCATTTAAGCGAGGTCCCGGGTTCGTGTCCTCGTGTACGCAGAAAACCTCATTTGGGAGACTCACCCATCATTACCTAGGTGCGTCACCCGAGTCGAGAAATTATTGTACTCGAATATATACTAAAGTTCCATACCTAATTATATGACAATTACTGCAACTAACAACTGTCATGTAATTATAAATTTGTGCAACTATTGGCCCAAAAGTGGCTAAAAAGAGGGGTGGGGGGGTGGGGGGTGAATTAGCCTTGTTGATTAAAGCCTAATTTGGCGTCTCAGATGTCAAACTATTTTTGTTCGCCACACAGGACTACCTCCACTACTCAAGGATCTCTCTTGAGATTTCTAACTTACTCTTATTATGATTTTTCACGGGTTCAACCACTAACCTATGATACAAGTTTTTCTCTATTCTCAACTCTAACCTCACACACTCACCACAAAGCCTTTCCTAGCTTTGCCTTACACAAACCCTTTCAATCAGAAGATATTTCTAAGTACAACAACTTTTCCCTTCAAATATTATCACTCAATGAATGAACTAAGAAAAGAGTTTATCTCTCTCTCTTTTGCTTAACTTTGAGAACTGCAAGTACATTAACTTTGCATGAATTCAGAATCTCGGTTTAGCAGCTCTGAGATTCTCCTTGAATCAGCATCTCATTACATAGGCAAGTTGGATGGTGGCAATTTCAAAAGATCCATTACATGTCCCTTTCCATCCAGCTGGTTTGTCTTCCGAGGTGCCAGGACGTCAACGTTCACTTTGCCTGTTGTCCCTCTCACTTTGGCACAAGATCCAGCTGTCAGCAGCTTTTTGTCATTGATATCATTGTTTAGCATAGTCCTAGGTTGGTCTTAGAAAGTTTGAATTCAGTTGACATTTGATTTGTTTAATGTAGCCTTTTCATTGATTCAAATTTCACAAATGGTGGCGTACTAGGTTCCTTTGACCAATCCCCATAGGGATTAAACAAATCAAGTCACATGGATGTCTTTTGATGAAAGTGACATCTCATGTGCACTAACACACTCTCCAATCCCACTCACTTCTTCTTCCAAGGAGCTGATCACGGATGGGGCACTTGTGTGAGCTGCAAATCATGGTTAGACGCACAAGATGCTATACATAGGTTTGTATAGATTTGTCATAATCAAAACCTTGTTAGTGCACTTAATTATTTAATAATAATTGACATATTAAATTGTTTTTAAAGACATATTATAATAGTATAATCATTGTCACAATTTAATCCATGCCTTATATTAATAATCAACTTAATGAGGCCTAAGCAACTTCCTAATCATCAACCGATTCACATCAACATTTACACCTGTAAACAATTATAAAGGTTACCATATATATATATATATATATATATATATATATATATATATATATATGTATTGGCATCGAAGATGCCAGAACAACTAGCAAAGTATAGGAAACAGATACACAAGCAGAAAAAAAACATGCATGATCCTAGGTGAGCATCAGATTTGGATGGCCATGTGGAAGTCAAACACTAACAGATTTCTGGCCGGATGAGGAATCAGTGGACTCATCAGCATCAGTAGACTCATCTGCATCCTTAGCAATCAACAAATCTAGCTGTGCTTTACCCATTTCCATAAGCTTGCTCATCATACCTTTAAGCTCAAGAAACTCCTCTTTCACATCCTTTATCTCCTCAGTAAGAGTCTCAATGCGAGCATCCTTAGAGGCACTCGACTGAACCACATAGAAAATCCCATGCTTATTCTTTTTTGGTAAAAAAGTTTTTTATGTCCTTACACTTTGTTGATTTCGTATTTGTTGTCCCTCTTTGTTTAATTTCACTCAACATGTCCCTAAACTCAACCTTTACCTGGTCACCATGTCCTTTTTACACCCTACAGCAGGTTGGAAGCTGTGGTGTTTGACACGTGTCCGTAGGGCCGAGCCTCTTATTTTCTTTTTTTCAGCCGGTTTTTTCCCTCATTTTTAATTCCCAAAATCTATTTCCAATTAAGAAAGATTGATGGACGAAGTGGAGGCTACACGCTGAGAAGGTTTTCCAAACACAGAACGATGTCGCTTTTTAAAAAAAATTATACCATTGCACATGTATGTGGGAACTGCTTCATCTCTTCAACACAAAAGAAAAAGCCGCCGCCATGAACAAATGGTCCGAGCACGAAACTTAGTCGGCCGAAAATTAGAACAAGTCTTGCATGGCACCATTCAACCTAGAATCAAACAACCTGAATTCTAGCCACCAACAACCACATCATACCCGCCTACGCCGGAATCCACCATTAACAACAAGAATCACAAAACACAGCAAGCAATGGACTTGATTAGCCCAAACCCGACATCTAAAGAACAAAAGGAAACACGAGGAAAGAAAGGGAGGAGACGGCCGGCAGCTGACAGAACAACGGGGGGCTGAAACAACATTGTTTTGGACTTCAGGGGAGGGTGGGTTTGAGCATCTCAAATGAGCCGGCCTGGTAGTAGTGGATATGGGACCTCCATGTTGCGGCGATGTGGGATCTGATGGCCTCGAGGAGGCAAAGGGCGCTGGTGGTGACGACGTTGGCGGCGTAGTTGGGGATTTGAAAGACACATCAATATCGGGCTAGGCGGTGAGGCTGTAGACCTCATCGGGAAGGAAGTAAGTCGAGGCAACGGTGGAGAGAGGAGGTGTCGTAGAGGTCGGTGTAGTGGAGCTTCATCTTGCCTTGTTGGTGGTTTGAGGATCTATGTGGATGTGTGTGGTTCATACTGTGTGTTGAAGTCGGAGAAAAGACGATGAGGCTGTGCACTTGACTATATTTTCTTGTCTTTATTTAGTTCAAAGAATGGTTTTAGAAAACAAACATTCGAAGAAGAAAAAAGAAAAAATTAGATTAGCACGACATCGTTTTAAATGGTGCCAAAACACCTCATAAATGTTCCTAATTAATTAGTGCGTGCGGCATATTAAAATCTCAATTAGTGTGTGGGCCCCAGTTTTTAAATTATAAAAACTAGTTTATTTTAATCCAAATATGATTTTTAAAAATCAAGATTTTAGAAAAAATAAAAAAATTGGGCAGATCATGGACCCCACAGAACACGTGTCCTCACCATAATTACCAACCGGTTTTAGCAGGTAAAAAGGACAACATGGCCCGGTAAGTTGAGAGTTCAGGGACACCATGAGTGAAATTAAACAAAGAGGGACAACAAATGCGAAACCGACAAAGTTTAAGGACATAAAAAACTATTTAACCATTCTTTTTTAGGTGCATTTTGTTAAGAGTGGTTGTACATATGGAGTCACCAAGAACACGATGATACGCATTGGTGGGAATCACACCAAAATGGTGAGCAATCAGGGTGATGAGGTGTCCATAAGGTCGACCAGAAGAGAGCCGAAGGTGATGAAAGACTGTAAACCCATAGTCCACATTACTATTGGGCAGCAAACAACCCAAAAGCCACATGTCATGAGTCTTGAGCAAAGTCTGGTGACCATTGCGAGGAATCAGGACTCTTGTGATGAAGTAAAAAACAAGCCTATGCTCAGCCGAGAGGTCCTGATAGTCACCCTTCTTAGTAGACTGCCCAAAGAGAATTTTTCTCTGCTCAGATACACTAGGGGTGTTGGGCACATTAACCGGATTTCCAGAACCGGTGTTATAGTATCTAACAGACCCCTTTCTCAAATTCAGCAGCTTCTTGATCAATTTGGCATCAACAAAGACAGATGCCACTAATCGTGCTTTGCAAACCAATTTTATTTCCACTATCATCATTCTTCAGTATCATATTGGAATGAAAATCTTTGACAAGAGATTCATTGGCAGATACCTGAAGTGTGGCCACTGTGGTGAGTTGAGCACGTTCCACAATCTCTTCAACTCCAGACCCGGTTAGATCATCAAAGTGCACAGAGACAGATTTCAAGAATTTGAATTTGTTACCCACAATTTCAGTGGGGTCCTTTGCGTCTTCAGCGATCTCCTTGGCCTTCTTTTTGGACATAGACAATTTCCCAGACTTGCTAAAATGCTTAATAGTAGGTTCAAAACATTCTTCACTCCCAGATCCATCTTCTTAAATAAGAGGTGTCTCTCCTGTGACTCCCTCAAATGTTACATCTGGAATTTCCTCATTCTCATCCTCATCATCATCAGATTCAGTAATCTCATAGGTCACCTTTTCTTTACCTTTCTTGGACACTGGACCTCTTAGGCGCTGCTCCTGAGTACTACTGTGAAGATTCCGTTTTAGCATTGCAGATGCCATAAGCTTTTCTGGTCGAGTGGACTTTTTAGTAGCAGTGGTTTTGGCTCTTTTGGATGGATATTTCTGGGCTATAGGAATGTCATCATCTGAGAGGGTTTTCTCAGAGGAGTTCCTAGGGTTCTCGGGTTGATTTTCAAGAGTAGGGTTAGGAGGAACCTCAAAAATATTATGGGTAATGGATGGATTGTCAGCAGGAGGAAGGTCAATCAGTGAGGGTTGTTTTTGAACAAGCTCAAGTACCTTAGCCTGCTTCTCAAGATCGAGTTCCTTCACAAAGTGATCAATTATTGATTTCTTCTTCAAGATACGGAATTTGGTCTGCTCAATAGGATCAGTAAGGTGTGGAGGAATTTGAATCTGGGATAAGAACTCTTCTGTGAAGGCTGCAATGTTTGTAAGAGTTTTTGCAGCCGCTTGGTCAGTGATTGGTTCAGGTGGATTTGAATGTGTAGAGGACATCTTGGAGAGGAGTGTTTTCTCTTTACAGGAGGTTTTGGTAGAGTATTTGGAGCTCTTGTAGATGGAGTTGATGGAGGTGGTTTTGAGTTTCTAGTAACTCGAGTAAAGGAATTCTTTGGAGAGGTAGGAGGTATAAGAGTCTCGGTGTTGGAGGGTTTGGAGGAAATCTTTGCTCTTCCCATATCTAGTAACCGAAGATTTATGTCAAGAGTATTGACTTGAGGTGATAATGGCTAAAATTTCGGTGTGAGGTGAAGGTTGGATAAGGAAGGAGGTTATGTAGTGGAGTTGGGTTTCTATGCGTGTCTAACGGTTAATATCGAGTTTTATTGCTATTATAACAGTCAACCCTTTAGACTGATAGGTAACGGTAATCTTCCCCGGCAATTTAGCTCTCTGTCCAAGACACTACTGTAGCTACTTTTCCATCCACTTGCACATATGTCAGACCTCGTGATTATTATTTTATTCTTTTTCTCACAGTCATTGACATAATGGTCTCAAAGATGCCAAATTCGTCCAGATTCCTTTTCTGACCATTAACCCACATTGTGTAGACTTCTAACCCATCCCTTTTTAGGCTCATCATAGCTCAGATTTTCTAAGTGATATGTGTGTGTTTTGAATGCATGTTTTATGCTTAGAATAATCAGAAAACATACCTGGATGTCCTTGAATTTAAGGTGCATTACACATACCTAGCTCCAACCGAATTTTTGCAAATTGTTCTTCCTTCAAGTGTTTTATGAATATATCCGCAAACTGCCTCTCGGTTGTGACAAAATCAAGTGTTATATCTTTCTTAAGCACTTGATCTCTAATAAAATTGTGCCTTATTTCTATGTGTTTAGTTCTTGAGTGTTGAATAGGATTTTTAGTCAAGTTTATGACACTAGAACTATCACATAAGATTGGTATAGCGTCAAACTTCAAACCATAGTCAAGTAATGTTTGTTTCATCATAAGAAGTTGTGCACAACAAGATCCTGCAGCTGCATACTCTGCCTCAGTTGTTGATGTAGCCACTGAATTTTGTTTCTTACTAGACCAAGAAACTAGTGAATTTTGTAAGAATTGGCATGTCCCACTAGTACTCTTTCCCGAGTCGGTGGGTCCCACATGATGATGTGGCCGAATAACATGGTGACACGTGTCGCCGGCGGTCGTCCGGTGGCCGAAAGTACCAAAAACCATATTTGTGGGGTAGTACGAGGACCAAAATCCATAAAAAATCGGTACAGGGCTGACATTTCAAAATCGAGGGGAGTACAGGGACCAAAAATCTAGTTGTTCCGCAGTTCATCAAAGGAAAAATTGGATGAGTTAGAGTAGTTTACCTCTTTTTCTTCTTATGCCATAAGACAAAGATTTTCCGTTTCCTCCTCATCCAATCCATCATCTGAATCCAGGTCATCCCAAGCTGCCATTGCTCTTTTTCCTTTGTTCTTGAAATTGACAAACTTGGATTTCCTTACGTTGGGACATTCGGCCTTGATGTGCCTGGGTTGATTACAACCAAAGCACAAAAGTTGCTCTTTCTTTGATTCATTAACTTTCACTCCTCTAAAGTTTCTTCCCTTCTAATTTCTCTTTTTCAGAAACTTGACAAATCTTCTTGTAATCAAAGCAACATCAGGGTCACTTTCTGAATCACTCTCATGTGAAGACTTGAGAGCTATGTCCTTCTTTTTCTTTGATTTTTCTTCAAATTTTGACCCGTGGACAATGAGGCTTCCCATTAGAACGTTGTAAGTAAGAGTGTTCATGTCTTTGGCTTCCTCAACAACAGTAACCTTTGGTTCTCATTCGGAGGGAAGAGATCGAAGGATTTTAGTCACCTTCTCCTTGTTTGTGATGATTTTGCCAAGACAAGCCAAGTTGTTACACAAGATAGTGAATTTTGTGTCAAGTTCTTGTATGGTTTCATCTGGCAACATTTGGAACAACCCAAACTCTCTCACTGTCGATTCATCTTTAACTCTTTGACTTGGTTGTTTCCTTCATGTGTAATGCATAGAGTACTCCAAATTTCATATGATGTTTCACATGATCTGACTCTTTCAAATTCGGCTTGACTGATGCCACAAAGGAGTGCATTCTTTGCTTAGACATCTAGTTTAGCTTTCTTCATTTCAGCTTCACTCCAGGACTTCATTTCCTTGGTTGGACGTGAGTAAGAAGAATTTACAACTTCCCACATCTCAAGATTCTTTCCTTCAAGAAAGGTCTTCATGCGAAACTTCCAATGATCAAAGTTGAGGCCATTGAAGAAGGGCGCATTGTTGATGTTGTTTCCCTCAAATGCCATGATCTTTTTTCCTGGATATTAATCCACAGATGGAGATTCCTTGCTCCGCTACCAATTGTTGGCCCAAAAGTGGCTAAAAGGGGGGAGGGGTGAATTAGCCTTGCCGATTAAAGCCTAATTTGGCATTTCAGTTGCCAAACTATTTTTCTCTCTAATTTTGTGTTTATGAAAACTAATGAACACACTAATTAAAATGCTAAGAGTAAAGGGTTAGAGAAAATGTGACACAGAATTTATAGTGGTTCGCTACACAGGACTACCTCCACTACTCAAGGATCTCCCTTGAGATTTCAAACTCACTCTTATTATAGTTTTTCACGGGTTCAACCACTAACCTATGATACAAGTTTTTCTCTAGGCTCAACTCTAACCTCACACACTCATTACAAAGCTTTCCCTAGCTTTGCCTTACACAAACCCTTTGAATCAGAAGATATTTCTAAGTACAACAACTTTTCCCTTCAAATATTATCACTCAATGAATGAACTAAGAGAAGTGTTTATCTCTCTCTCTCTTTTGCTTAACTTTGAGAACTACAAGTGCACTAACTTTGCTTGAATTCAGAATCTCGGTTTAGCAGCTCTGAGGTTCTCCTTGAAGCAGCATCTCATTATATAGGCAAGTTGGATGGTGGCAATTTCAAAAGATCCATTACATGTCCCTTTCCATCCAGCTGGTTTGTCTTCCGAGGTGCCAGAGCGTCAACGTTCACTTTGCCTGTTGTCCCTCTCACTTTGGCACGAGATCCAGCTGTCAGCAGCTTTTTGTCATTGATATCATTGTTTAGCATAGTCCTAGGTTGGTCCTAGGAAGTTTGAATTCAGTTGACATTTGATTTGTTTAAGGTAGCTTTTTTATTGATTCAGATTCCACAAATGGTAGTGTACTAGGTTCCTTTTACCAATCTCCATAGGGATTAAACAAATCAAGTCACATGGATGTCTTTTGATGAAAGCGACATCTCATGTGCACTAACACACTCTCCAATCCCACTCACTTCTTCTTCCAAGGAGTTGATCATGGATGGGGCATTTGTGTGAGCTGCAAATCATGGTTAGAAGCACAAGATGCTATACACAGAGTTGTATAAGTTTGTCATAATCAAAACCTAGTTAGTGCATTTAATTATTTAATAATAATTGACATATTAAATTATATTTAAAGATATATTATAATAGTATAATCAATGTCACAATTTAATCCATACCTTATGTTAATAATCAACTTAATTAGGCCTAAACAACTTCCTAATCATCAACCGATTCACATCAACATTTACACCTGTAAACAATTATAAAATAATTATAAAGGTTACCATAATATATATATATATATATATATATATATAGGCAAAGCAGAGTACAGAGTTTTGAGGCTTGTGCAATTTCCTAGCCACATTTCTTTAGTTCTTTATGGTTTTTTTTTTGAACGCTTTAGTTTTTTATGGTTAAGGTTATCTTCTCCTTTGATTTATAAACTTTATTTTGGTGGAAGTTTTGATTCATAGACGCATTCATTATTCTTCGTCCTCGTAGGTACGCGCATGATGAAACAAAACTTGAGACAAAAATCAAATCAAAACTTGGTGGAATCTTTTAGTTTCGATCGAGTTCCACACATGAATATGCCCCAGATTTCATTCTGTTTGAGTTCCAACAATGAATACGCCACAGTTACTATTCTGACGAAATAGTCGTTGGGGGTTGAAACAGAACTACTTCAATTCTAACTCTTTTGATGAGGGAACCACTTTTTCCAAGGCAAGCGATCCTACATCAAAGAATGCTATTGATAAATTTGTACAGAATTATTGTTAAAAGACAAAATTAGTTTGCCATAAATGGCTCTATTGTTTTTGTGGTGCACCCATTATTAATTACTTTCTGAATTTTATGATATCACTTGACATGAACAATTCAGCCGTTTAAATTTTTGGTATAGGGTGGATGAAACATTTTGAAATATTGAACTGAACTGTATACCCTTTCTTACTATAATTAAAGAAAAAAATGCATGTCAAGTTCCAATAACAGCACTGAAAACGCTATAAAATTCCACTTCATAGGTTTAGTTCTCTTTTAAGTATCCGATTCCAAAAAAAAAAAGGGATAACAACGTCGCCAAACGTTTGCGAGGAACACAAACACGACCAAAAAAATATATTTTAAAATATAAACTAAGCATAGTCTATTTCGTTAAATTCCTATATGCCTCAGACTTAGTAATCAGAGGATGATTATAAAATAAACTGACAAGTGACAACATTTTTAATTTGAATCTGAAAAGAAAATACATCACAATCGAAATTATTACGGATTTTGGGCTCCTGTGAGTCTTATTTATCAATGATTGATTACAATGTTGAATAGGAAGGATGCCAATTTGCAGTCCAATACCCCCACACTTCCCCGTTAAGTAGGGGGTTAGTGCTAACCAAATTGCCGGTAGAGTGGAAAAAAAACACTCGCGAACTCGATATTCGTCGTTGGCGTTTATTGGGAAGAATGAATGGGTTGGTTAAATCAAGATACAAACTTGGAGGCAAAGAAAAGTGAATCAAGTTCCAATATAACGCGAACCATGTAGCATTCTAATGGGTAAATGCTAAGATAACCAAGTTATTGTTGGAAATGAAATGAGTCATGAATCATGATATTATAAATCGAGTTTTTAGAAACTGGCTTGATGGTCGAACCCGTCGGACCAGGTCCTGGTTCACGTCTTTCAAGGTATAACCATAATTAAAATATGGTTGAACCAATCACTTTTAACTAACACAATCAAACTTGGGGTGGGGCTTGATTAATCCAGTTTAATCAATTCAAACCTCGATTATCACCCTTCCATTTTGGATGATTACCGTGTATAAGAGAACTTACGATTATCTTTCTAATGCGGTAACGCCTAACGAATTTCACCTGCTATTCTGCCGAAGGCATGCTCGTTTTTCGAAAAAAGATCCGTAAATTTAAAGCAAGGTTCCCATCTTAACCATTACTATCAGCTGGATAGGAAAGAAAATCTCCATGATTTCCTCCGGGCAGAGAAAGCGGTGGCAAGGCAGCATTGGGCGGCAAAACATCCCAGAGCGAAGGTGGCAGCCAAATCCGCCGGTTGCAAGTTACTAAGAAAGAGCGAAAACGAAAATCAAAATTCTCGGGCGAGCCAAAAAAAGCACAAAAGAGCTCGACAGTTTTCTTAAGAAATGCATCACACGTGTGACGTGCCTACTGTCACACCATCCCCAGGCAACATCACAGTAAACGTCCCTCCTCCAGATATCGCCGCGTGCCCTGCCTCCAATCACATCCAACGGTTCACGCTTTTCCTTTGGATTAGCCCCAACGTCCCATCATCAATAAACCAGCGATTTTGGGGGAGAGACTGGAAAAACAAAAAAAGGGAAGAAAAGTGCTCTATACTAGTCCACTGATTCTGGTCCCCTACCATCTCTATTTTATTCACCCAAGAAAACCCCTTACTTTGCAGTAAATTACTCATATGGTAGGTTGATTGAGATGACAATCTTAACCCTCTTTTGTCGTGTAGTTCCACCAGAAATATGTTATGATGCTACCGCCCAATCGCATTTGCTGGTTATTTTGGTCAATTCGGTAGATCCCAACAATTTACAGTGTTAGTTCCGCGGCCACCCCGGGAAATTCCCATTCCACACACAAAACAATAGTAAGCACTTAGCTAAAAGCTAGGTCGAATGACGCTTCAGCCCTCGTACTCCTCAATCCCCTTGGTCTATATACGGGCCACAATCAGATGCAGGATTCACAAGAGGAAGGGTCATTTTCGTCAAACCAACAGGGACACGCAAAATTCAGCCGAGGAGTTGGTTCCACAAAGTAACCCATGCCACGATGATGAATCCGCTCACAAAGGCTTCCGTGTCACGTGGAGGGGTAAACACCACCACCCTCCCACACCACGCCAATCCCTCGAAATGTACAAGGGCATTCTGGGATTTTAACTCACCGGGAGCGCCACCTTAACGTCACCTACCAGTAACGTGGCGTCGTGTAAGAAGCGCACCAGAGAATAATGGAGCCATTATTCGACACGTACCCCCTGCTCTCCAGACTGGGACCCCCTTCTCTCCAGACTGGGACCCCCTGCTCCACGTAGGACCCCGGTCCCAGTCAGCGTAATCTAAATGTTCTCATTATATATAAAGGCCAAAACCTTGGCGTATTGTTTTCTAATTGCTCATCCACCGGGTAACATAAGAAGCCAAAAATTACCTTATCGGCCTTCCTTCTCTTAGACGGTCATCTTGCCGGCAAACTTTCGTTCTGTTCACCGATGGAAGCTCCGGCGATAGGTTCTGCCTTTGATTCACAAAATGGTAGCGTGACGTTATTGTGCCGTGGCGTGTTTCAAGGGCTTTAGCGGAGTAGTATTATCCGAAACCGGTTAAGCAAAAGCGACTTTTACTTAGCAGAGTTTAGAAGTTATTCCATGCTTTGTCTAGCAAATCAGAAACAAATTTTTAGTATATATTAACCTACCTGTTTCAGCTTAAGAGTCCGAAAATCTTTTTGTTTTTGGGTTTCTGTGTCATTTCGGTTGTGATGAGATGATCTGACGGTGTGGGGGTTATCATCAATTACTTGGTTTAATACATTTTTCTTTTCTCTCAATTTTTGAGCTGGAAGGGAAGGGAAGATTCTGGAAAAGTGAAGTAATTTTGTGATTAGGTGTTTTGAGATTTTTGATAATGGTGGATAGAAACTGTGTTGGTGTTTAAGAGGTTGGATATTGTTACTACTGCGAGGAGTGTGTGCAGTTTTTGTGTGTTCTTGTTCACGCCGATCATGCCTTTTCCAATGAAGATCCAGCCAATCAACGAGCTGCAGGAGCCGGCTCGGCTCGAGCTGGCGAAACCGGTGGTGAAATCTCGCCTCAAGCGCCTCTTCGAGCGCCAGTTCCTGAGGAATTCCAGCGCCGAGAAGGTCACGGAGGAGCAGCCGTTCAACTCCTCCAAGGACGGCGGCTGCGGAAATGGCTCTTCCGAGTTTGAGCCGAGCTCCATCTGCCTGGCCAAGATGGTGCAGAATTTCATTGAAGAGAACAACGAGAAGCAGTCGTCCGCCGCCGTCAGGTGCGGCCGCAATCGATGCAACTGCTTCAACGGGAACTGCGACGACAGTTCTGAAGACGAGTTTGACTACGTTGGCGACGCTAATCGCACTTCCTCCGGCGAAGCCTTCGAAATCCTAAAGGTATATTCTAACAAACTGACGGTTGCGATTTTTCTGGCTGTCGAAATTTTATCCAAAGAAGGATAATTACTAATTAGTCTTAACATATTTATTTATTTATTTATTTTTGGGGTTGGAGCAGAGCTTGGTGCCTTGCTCGAGCGTTAGCGAGAGGAATTTGTTAGCGGACACTGCAAGAATCGTTGATAAAAACAAGACTTGTAAGCGAAAAGACAATACTAGCAGGAAAATGGTTGTGGATGGACTGGTAGCCCTGGGATACGACGCTTCTATCTGCAAGTCTCGCTGGGAAAAATCCCCTTCCTATCCCGCCGGTAAATTCAACCTCTAGATTTTGATTAATTAGCATCTATAACAAACTGGTTTTTTTCTTTCTGGGTTCTTTTAATTGATTGATGTTATTTTTGGGTGTAATCTTTCTTACAGGCGAATATGAGTACATAGACGTGATCATCTTGAACGAGAGGCTGATAATTGACATCGACTTTAGGTCAGAGTTTGAGATTGCTCGATCGACCAAGGCTTACAAATCTGTCCTCCAAGTTCTTCCGTACATATTTGTGGGTAAATCGGACCGGCTCCAGAAGATAATCGGGGTGGTATCGGATGCGGCGAAGCAGAGTCTGAAGAAGAAGGGCATGCACATTCCTCCTTGGAGGAAAGCCGATTACATCAAAGCGAAATGGTTGTCCCCTCACACACGGGCTGTAACTGTGCCCCCTGCGCTTACCCAGAACGAAACTAATTTGAAGCAGGGAAATCAGCAACCATCGGAGAAGACTGAGGGTGTGGAGGCCAAGAAGGAGGGGGAGGAGGAGGAGTCGGCGGCGGATGAGTTGGTGACGGTGGTGGAAGAATGGAAGCCACCTGCAGTTAAGCCCAGGAGTTTTAAGTCTGGGGTTAGGATGGTAACTGCTGGTTTGGCTTCGGTAATTGAAGATGAGCCATGAAAATTTTGGTCTTTTTTCTTTTTTTTTTTTGGGTTTTGTTTTTAACTCCTTGGATGGATTATAGAGAGTATGACGATCGTAGATGGTATATGACCGATCAAGAATCCCTTCTGCTTTTTGTGTAAGGGTCTGATTTTTACTGATAGCAATAATAAGAACTGTTTTCTGTAATAGGGAAAAAGAAAATATAGCTCCAGACTGATATGATATGACACAACACTATAACTATTAGTGTCTTTGATTTTTTGAGTATTTTTGTGGTTGTTTAATCAAATATATATCAAATTCTAATATCAGCTTTTTTGTGGTTGTTCTCTGTTGTTTCCTTGGTTCTCTGATTTGTCCAATCTGTTTCTCTTCCTTCATTCACGTTGTGTGTGCTTGGTTTAGTATTTTTCTTCCTGGATGGAGAGATTTCGTTTGACGATGAAGTTAGAACTTTGCTTGCGTAGCCTCAGCTGTCCTTGATGAGGGCCTGAGAACAGGAAACCAGATTTTGCTTTCAAGTTCTTTGTGCTTCAAAATTGAAGCATATCCAACCAGTAATACACTTAGAAATGTGTTATCCAGCAGATAATAGTAAAATATTTCTGCAAGAACCTTTGCAATTAGTAGGTCCGTAAACAGTTAGTGGTGGTGCCGTGGTTTATGATAATAACGATTAACTTTGTTTGGAAAAAATTAATGGTGGAGCCTATCTTTTCCATTGCTATCAAGAAACTTACTCGGCGAACAGAAAAAGTGAAAAAAAGATAAGAAAAGCTGATGCCTGATGGTATTTGGTCAGTACTTAGTCAAATAATAAAAGTTTTGGAAATTAAGCCTGCTCCAACTGAAAAGGAAAATCGCAGTGTGATATTCCAAAGTAATATTTTTCTTTTGACTAAAATAAAAACGTGGCGTTTTTCTTCTCTAGATCGTCACTCTTCCATCGCACGCAAGTTCTATGCAAAAGTACCCATAAAAATTAAACAGTTTGCAGCGCAAAGTGAAACTGTGAAACATGCTTGATCCAGTTAAAGGCAAAAGGAAGAAAATAATTTTGAACTCGAAGCCACCGAATCTGCAGCGGCTTGAAGCTTCTTGAAAAATTAATGACTTTATAGACAAAATTCGCTTCATATAAGATGTATACTACTACTAATGATCTTAATCTGAGCTCAATTGTATAAATACAAATCGGAAAATGTTCAACCAAGAAAAATCTTGCTGAATGTTTTTATTCTCAAGTTTACCAAAACAAAATGTTTTACTCCCTTTGGCTGTTTTATTTTTATTTTATTTAGTTTAAATTTGTTTTTTTTTATTTAAAGATCAAGTCCCAGCTGTTAAGTAATCAACTAGGTGCTACTGAAAACCTATAAGTTAGCAAATCCTATAAAAAATGAAATTTAATATGCTAACATGGCCAAAGAAATATACAATTTGGTTAGCAGGAATCGAGAAATTTCTGAAACTCGTAACCTTCTAGGAGTAATTGTTTGATTCATAAATAAAAAATGTTCATATATACTGATTTCTTAAGTTTTTCTTTAAATAACTTAAAACGTTTTCGGCCAGAGTAACAATTCCAAAATTTCGGTTGATTTGACCTTGATGATGGGGAGAAACAAGAAAACTTGCTTGACTTGTCTGCTTAAGAATAGAAATTTCTCATTTTTTCTACACATAACTAATGCTAACACATGACTTACTAATAAGATACATTCCTTCCTCTCTCGTCTTGGGTGGTCACCGCTTGCTTAAGTTCTTTCACTTTCTGCGTTCTGTTCCTTTTTAATTGGTTTTTGGTGCATTTAGTTTAAGTGCGAAGTCAAAAGGGGTGATAATCGTCTAGGAATAGACGAAATGAGTTCAATGAAAATAACTAGTCTTTAAACATATATTATTTATAAGAAATATTTTAATTAAAGTGGTCCAAAAAAATTACGCAGAAATCATAAAACGAAATAGACACCTATGATTATATGAAAGAACAAGTGCATTACACGGGTCCTAATTGGTGACCCCACGGTCTCTTTATTGAGGGGAGGGGTGAATTTTGAATCTTATCAACTATCCAATTCTCCTAACTATATTATTAAGAATGAATCCATGACTACTTCAATAGAATAACTTTAGGGAAATACCGCATTACAAATAGGGTTGGCATATGAACGCACTTTAGTTTATTCAGTAGCTGTGCATTTCTTAATTTGCGTTTCCGCCCACGTTTTTGTTACTTTCATGTCAGGTTCATATTTGAATTTTACAAGTGAATGCTCATACTTTCATATGTAGTCACAAAAGAATAGGAGTATTTGTCAACTACATTTATTTTTGCGCGTCAAGTAGTGCACATACGAGAATTGAGTTTTGTAAAATTTTGTTGTGTATTCTTGGTTCCATATATATCATTGGCTCCACTGCGTATTAAATTTAAAAACCATGGTTTTGAAGTTAAATGCACCTAACACACAATTTTTCTTTTAGTCGAAAACCTTATAACTAGTACTGAAGGCATTAGGCAGGTCAATTCAATTTTCTGATACTGACTGCTTACCTTATCCGTCTTGTTTTCTTTCGATTAATCAGTTTGTATCTAATTATAACTATTGATCAGTCAGTCAAATAATTAAACTATTTGCACCAAAGAGAAGAACAAGATAATTAATGTTTGTCCATATCACGACATTTGGATTTGCATAATGAACCTAATTTCTTTATTCTCAAAAAATTATCAACTAATTACTAATACTGTTATGAATAATTATAAATGAATGTTAGTTGTAAGCTGTCTATATATACCCTATAAAACACAGTAAATGACAAGAATGAAAATACTGAAACCGAGAGCTGAGCTCTCTTCCCAACTCCATCTTCTACCTCTCACTCTCCTTAATCTTTTCTGCATCAAAACATGTTATTTATAACACGTTATCAGCACGATAACGACTCTACCCAGTGCAGGAAATACGTTGAAAAATGAAAAGAAAACTTGTGCAGAAAGAAAGGAAAAAAGGGGAAGAAAACCAGCCTCCATGCGCCTCGGGTACTGTTCACAAGGACCCGATCGACGCCGCCTCTCGCCTCACCACCACCACCATCAACTTCGTCGTGCCGTCGCGAGCTCAACCCCGCCGCCACTGTCGTTCTCCGCCGCCGGACGCGCCGTCCACGGCTGATGACCCGACGGCCGAGCCCATGGACCCGACAAGACCCGTCGGGTCTGTTTTCATCCTCACGCAGCTCCGCCAGACACAGCGCCGCCCACACCGGCTCGCTCCTCGCGCCGTCGCCAACCGCCCGATGCCTTCTCCATCCTCTTCGGCCGCCGGACGCGCTTCCAGAAGTCGACGACCCGACGAGAACCGTCGGATCTGCCTCCTTCCTTCTGCTCGCGTCGACCACCGGTGCTGCACCCGACGCCTTGCCCTCCTTCCGCCAAGCCGCCGTGCTCGCTGTCCCTGCATCGCCTCTCGTCCGTCGCTGCCCCCCCCCCCCCCCCCCCCCCCCCCCCCCCCCCNTTTATTTTGCATTTAATTTTCAGTTATTTATTTTAATTGGACTAATTAATAAACGACCCATTGCATTTAATTTCTGGTTATTTAATTTTAATTGGGCTAATTAATAAAAAGCTCATGTTTATTTATTTTAATTAAGTCTTTTAATTATTTAATTTTGGCATTATGTTACAAATATTGGAGGCCCTTAAAATTTCAGGAAGAAATTTGTTATGGGCATTGAATGTTTTTGAATGAAAATCGTCTCGAAGACACAGTAAAAGCGAATATAAAGCAGAGACTCGAAGTCTTACTGCCAAAAGATCCCGCATATCTTTAAAAATTTTTGTAAGAGAAAATATCACCATCAAAGAAGATGGATATTGTATGACCATCACGAGGATGGATACTGTTCTTGCTTACCCTGAAGGTGCAAGCTAATATATTGAATAATTTTATTTTATGTTCAGTTTTATTCTTTTATGTTTCGTCTTATGTTTAATTTTATTTAATTTTATTTCCTTTATAGCATTTTACAATTGTTTCTAGAATAATGGCTCAGGCATTAGTCTTGAAGACAATACAAATTGACATCCAAGGAGGAGAGATATATGTGTGGATGTCAACTATTTTCACAAAATATGCGATAGTACAATCTCGAAATGAGAAAAAGATTAACACGCTCCTGAAGAGCATAAGAACGCAAGCTTTACTATGATCTAGAAGATCATATATTTACGCTCTGGAAGAGCATATACTCTTAAAGAATACAGACACCCCCAATTGACAGTAATAAAGAAATTATTATGGATCCCGTTAAATTTACTCTGCTCTATTCCCTGAAGCGAATAAGACAATATTATTAATTTGTCCCTATGGCCGTGGATGAGGTTATAATGGCAAAGCTAAGGGAAAAATATGCATATTATTATTGCATAAGGGATTCATTACTTGAGAACATTCACATAAAGCACATAAAGGAACTGTTCTCATACATAAGCTGAAAAGAAAATTATTTATCGGTTGGGTACAACATTGACCCTAAAACTCTGGGCCTCGTTATTGATGTTGACCCTAACACTGTCATTCCAGGAAAACCACATACCACCCATGTTGTTTTCTCCTGGTAGCTCAAACCGATTTTTTGGAGGAAAACGGAGCGGAATTACACCATGATTTTCTCCTGCTTGCCACAAAGTCTCAGTAATCAGTACCATGTTGGGCTTGTACTGATTCTTCAGATCCCTTAAGGTACGCACAAAATCTTGGGACCTTCTTGCTACACCCCTGCAATTCCATAGTAAAAGTCGTACCTTAGGCCATGTAGGTGGTGACCCAGTCACCCTTGGGACGCTCCGAGCCATCATGGAAACCTGATAATAACTGCTTTGATTTAAAATTTGACATGAAGGCTCTAGTTGAAATTCCTGCATTCTATTAGATATGAAAAACATAATAGAGTTAGCCGAGCCATAAAAGGAAGCCCTTAGATTGCTTTGGTCCTCTAGGAAGAATGTTTCTTCCACAGGAGTTACAAAGAACCTAGATGAATAAAGTTCATCAACAAACACTAAACGAGAAATTCTCGCCAGATCATTCGGTAATTCCACTTGCTGCTCATTCACCATGCTATAAGCTAACCGATTCCTTCTTCCTAGAGAGGCACCCTCAACAAAGAAAACAGTAGCTGGGGAAGGCATTTTTCTTGTCTTGTTGAGTTTTTCTGAGTTTTCTGCATCTTTCTGTCTCAACCGCCTCCCCTTCTTATAGTCTGAGATTAGACAGCTAGGTGTCAGTTTTTCAAATGTGGACCCTTTTTCTGTCTCCGAAAAGGTCTAGAAGATTTTTCGGTAATTAAAACTTTGCATTATTTGTCAGTAAACTCCAAAGCTTTTCATTCTTCGAGGTTTTGCTTTTGGAAAAATTTGCCACTACTTTAATTATTGTCCAAATAATTCTGATTTTTTTCGACATGAGTGGCAGAAATAAGCCTAAAATTGGCACATATATAGCTAGCCTGAAGCTAGCAGCTGAGTAATTGAAACTTAACATATCCAGCCAGAAGCTGAAATGCTCTAGCCTGAAGCGAGAAATTTTAAGTGTTTAAATACACAAGTTTATACAGCCTGAAGCTGAGACCAACTAGAAGTTGGCTGATAGATATTTAATTTATAGCTAGTATGCACCAGCCAGAAGCTGGTAAATAATTTTTCTAAGTTATCCAGCCTGAAGCTGGCACATAAATAGCAGCCTGAAGCTGGCACCAACTTAAAGTTGGTACATGGACTTATTATTTGGCATGACCGGTTGGGCCATCCTGGGTCAATAATGATGCACAAAATTTATTGGATCATTCATTGAAAAACCAGAAGTTTTACAATCAATGAATTTCCATGTGTTTGTTTGCTGCGAAATTAATTGTACGGCCTTCCTAAGATGAGATTGGCCTAGAATCACCAGCAAGTTTTGGAATAATACAGGGAGATGAACGCGGATTAATAAATCCGCCGTGTTGACCATCTAGGTAATTTTCACGATGCATCGACTAGATGGTCCATTGTGTGACGCAAGTTGGCATTGTGTGCACTAATTTAATAATTTGGCCGCTTGCGGGTACATATCCCTACTTATATTATTAGACTATATGTCTAGAAAATACTGGTATATTTCTTCAATGGGTAACGTATATATATGGAAATAAACCCAAACAGATCTGGGGGAACATTGACAATTGATTGCAGGACCATTGATGAAATATGACTATTTGAGAACATGGTATTTTACACGCAGCAGCACTTATGTGCATCAAGCCAACAAGTTATCATACGGTCTCCCTATTTAATTGGTTCATGGTCACAAACCTAGTAACTCCCATCTTCGGACCGTTGGTTGTACAAGTATAAAATGCTCCACCACAGCATAATAAAGTTGGTCCTTAAAGAAGGTTGGGAATATATGTTGGGTATAAAAATCTCCATCAATTACAAAGTAATTGAAACCGTTGACTAATAATTGGAGATTTGTTTATTGTTAATTTGATGAAAGAGTTTACCCAACATCAGGGGGAGAAAATAAGTAGCTGGATCAAGAGATTATTGAAATGCATTATCAATATATAGTTGTTGATCCTCAAACAAATAAGTTTGAACCTGAAGTTCAAAAGATGATTCATTTGCAGGAAATTGATATGCAATTGCTAGACACATAAAGTGACCAAATCTTATATACCAGCTGCAAATGCTCCTGTTCAAAAAATTAATGTTCCAGAAGAACAAGTATAGTATGCAAATGAATCCAAAGTACGCCAGAAGCATAGAATATACTCGGTTCCAAAGAAATAGAGAAAAAGGAGCAAAGAGATAAGATGGCCCGAGTGAGAAAATATGACCTCCAGTAGAGGTTCAAATTAGAAGTCCTCAAGAAGAGGAAAATCCTCCAGAAGAGGTCTCTAAAAAAATCGATAAAGTTCCAGAAGTAACTCAGGTACCTGAAATAAATGAAAATGATGAGATCTCAATTACAGTGTCAGAAACAATATGGAACCGACGTGAAATAACCGTCGACGGGGATTCTTGTTTTAATGATAATAAAGCGCTAAACAAAATGAGGATCATGAACCTACATTGGTGAATGTAGGCGCAGTATAATTGGCCAAATAGAGAAGCATAATTAAGGCTGTGTTAGACTCGCTTGTGAGGCGAGGAATTTTTCGGACCTGTAGTCCGTACACCAGATGGTGTAAAATCTACCGGTCGGTTGTAAATAGGTATTTGTGCGGAAAAGGAAATTACAGTAGAGAAATAAAAAACACGGCTCATCGCACAAAGTTTTACCTAAACGACTTGGTATTAATTGTGAGGAGAAATACTCCCCTGTGGTGGATGCAATTATTTTTGATAAGTCTGGCACTATATAAAAAAAAATTGAAAATGCATCAAATGGATGCTATTACAGCCTATATTTTTATATGGATCCATAAGTCATGCCATATGCATGAGAATCCCTGAAGGATTCAAGTTGCTTGAAGCAACTAATTTTCGGGAACATATACAAAATTAAGATAATTTGTTCTTTACATGGTTCGAACCAATTTGGATATTTAATGTATAAATGAGTATACGCATGAATTTATTATTGCTTATGTTGTTTGTTCATATCTATATGTGAATTTCTATTGTTTTTGTGATTTAAATATTATTGGAACTCTTGAAGAAGCTTTCAAATATCGTGCTATTAGATTGGTCCTGAAGTACCCTATCTAAGTAAAAATCTATATTGCTAGTAACATGAAGCCTGAAGCTTATGACTTGAGCCTATTGGCAAGATATAACTTTGCCCTTATCTTCGGGATATAACAGATGTGGTATTATGTTATCCCTGTAAACCCGAAGAGAATATAGTTGGTCTTTGCATATGCAGGTCCTTTATTTGATCCTCATAAAGCACAGACGGATATCTGCTACGACTTTACACATGAAATTGCTATATCATCGGAACTACAAGAGCACGTCGGCTAGAAAGATGCTCCAACAACAAATTATGAAGATAATGCTGTCTATATTGTCCAATTAAAGTAGTAATGTATCAAAAGTGATCGGATAAAGCACTCGTCACAGAAGTTGACAAGGATGATTGGCAGGCAACGACCTCAAGAAATCAGGAGAGGCCAAAATGAGGGGGAGTAGAATACGCACTGCACTCTTTTTTCCTTCACCAAGTTTTTATCCCACAGGGTTTTTCTTGGTAAGGCTTTTAATGAGGCAGTAATTCCAAAAGCGTATTCTATCCAAAATACAACAACATTCAAGGGGGAGTGTTATGAATAATTACAAATAAATGTTAATTGTAAGCTTTCTATATATACCCTATAAAACACAATAAATGACAAGAATAAAAAATACTGAAACCGAAAGCTGAGCTCTCTTCCCAACTCCATCTTCTACCTCTCACTCTCCTTAATCTTCTCTGCATCAAAACATGTTATTTATAACAAATACCAAGTGCACTCTCTTCATTTTTCGTTGCCAATCAGGACAGCCATGGCCCATGGGTTATATCAAATGAAATGCTACGGCGCCCTAGCAACTAGGAAACAATTTCCTCTACGTAGGACTTATCATTTGTGATTCATCATCGTCCAAAAGCTTGACAATCCGTGAATTGGACATATCGTTACACAATATATTTGTAGAAATCAAAGATCAAGAACGCTTACAAATGGGCTCAAGTGCATGTATGTGTTTCTCCGTGATAGTCCTTAAAATGTATTGCGAATTGTTTGATAAGCATGAATTGAGAGACACACGAATGGAGAAGTATGGCAAATTGCAAGATTAATGAATTAGAAAACTGCAAAAGCAGGGCTTCACAATAAACATGTGAAGCTGCACACTGGAGCTAGCTTTTGTGGGGAAGTAATAACAATGTGGGTGCTTTCTACCAGGTTTAGAAGCCATTAATTTGATCCCTCGTGTCTTTAGAAAAAAGAAAAATTTAATTTTGGTGAACTCGTGACTGCTATAAGTCAACTATTTTGTCTCGTGTTTTTCTGTTAAAAAAAACTATTTTGTCTCGTGTTTGCATAGTTAATTTCATTGGCCATACTCATACCCCTTTAGGGACCATTAACTTTTTAGGCGCCGACTAATTTCTGGAGTTACCACTAATTGAAATGGAAAAGAAAATGGTATAGATCTAGAATTGTAGAAACTAAACAAGAGGGAAGNTAGCATGGAGCTGAACTTTATTTGGTTGCTTGCGTGGGCTGACATTCAAAAGTGGGTTCTTTTTGGGTGTATTAAAACTGTACTCACTATAACAGTGGTCTAAACTTGTAATCCTTCCTCACCCAGTTGTAAATACATAGAAAGTTATGTTTTCCTTCCACTAATTTCAAGATTTGGTTCTGCTGCATTTTTGATACCCATCACCAAAACTTATTTTGTTTCCTTTTCCTTTTCGGAGAGAGAGAGAGAGAGAGAAAATGAGAAATCACGTTTATTTTCTGGTGGATTGTTGGAATAGCAGAAAGAAGAGGAAAAAGCAAAATGGCAAAATGTATTTGAGGTGATGAAAAAGGACTTCATGTTTGCTTTTGGGGCAATATTATGCTCAGTTATGGCTTAGGAGGGAGGATATGGCAAAACCTGTATAACACGCCACTTACATGAAAGGGATCAGATCATATGTAGAAACGAGAAGTAGAAGAAAAAGAAAAAGAAACTGTGATAATCTTTTGCCATGGGAGGGCAAAAGCAAGTCAGGAATCATTTTTGAAGAACCAAACTTTTGACCTCACACCTACAAGTAAACCTACCCTCCCCACCATCCCCACCTCACATTCTTCATTTTCTTCTTCTTAATTATAGCAAACAAGTTTCTTCAAACTAGAGCCCGGCCAAAAGGACAACCAAGGAAAGAGTAAACGGTTAAAGAAGCATATCAATACGGGAATGTGATGTTTGCTTGAGAGTGAAACTTTAAGATTTCTTTCCAACTTTTGGAGATGCTTTTCCTCTTCAACAAGTTATTGCAGATCATGGTAGCAGAAATAATAATAATAATAAAAAATAGTTATCATCAAATGCTACCTATGCCCTCCCCTGAACTGATGGACGATGCATGTAAGAATTGTAACGTTTTGGTAATATATTTAACCGAATGAAAGAAAATGCTTATGTATACATATATATGTATATTAATCTATTAAACGTGAACTGTATAGTGAGATGAAAGCTTCCGATCCATTGCAAGAAAACACATTGATTTTTCTCTTCTTCAATGTATATGCCAAATTGCCAATACTATTTTTTTTTTATATACTCTTTGTCTCGTTTTTTTCCCCTTAAATTTTCTGGTTAACGGGCTCTTATATATATTCTTATCCAGTTACAAAAGCCCGCTACATGAATACCGGGCTGGCACTTCTGTTGTCACAAGATAATGTGGGTCTAGAAATAGATAAATATCCTGAGAATGTACAGGAACCAACTGAGCCTCTTCAACTGTTCTTTCCATAGTTTTTCAGGTGCTGTATAGGCCAAGGCCCAAAATTTCAGTATATACTAAAAAAATATGGGCTTCATTGATGTCCGGTTGTGAAATATATGGGCTTGGCCTGCCTCAAGCCTATGGTGCAGTTTTTATGCGCGGGTCATTGGCACCCGATATAAGTCACTGCCACAACCTTGTGGAAATCGAATTTTCAAATAAGATTAAATGGAATAAATAGGCTGGAGTGGAGGATCGAGACCTTCTAACATTTCTTGACCTTACTAACCTGCAGTTTTAGCTCACCAACTTGATGGTCTAAACATTAAATAACTTTTTTTTTTTAAATCTGAACATTTCACAAACAAAAGAACGCTTCATTATCCCCAAATTAGGCGTTATTTATGTTATTGTTCTCATGGATTGTCTTCAATGATTCATGGAAAAAGAAAAAAATGGATCCGTTGTAGACCTGTGTTGGTCAACTGTGCACAATTATTTGGTGATATCCCTCTTGTTGTTTTAAGAATCTCGTATTGTAATGTCACCTGGTTTGGGTCTAGCCATTAGACCAAACAGTTTCTGCGCTATTGGAGAATGCTATGTTAATTTACTGTGGGATAAGACTGCTATATTAATTAATTATCGGAGGGCCGTGTTACGTGTAATATATTTTATGAGAGTTAAGACTCAATATTGAGAGCGTTGCTTGACGACTTCTGAAATCTGAATTCTAAAACCTTTTTCACTGGGAATTATTGAGCATCATCTCGTGAATGTATTTATGGATGTGAACATTTTCATACCCAAGGGTAGTCAGAAATTTGGTTTCTAAATTAAACAATTTTTGGCCATATATATCATAACTGCCTGAATTTAAGAATGCAAATTATATCATTTCCATTCTGGCTTGGCACGTTTGGGTTCCGGTGATCACATCATAACCGCCTCTAATATTAGTAGTATCAACCTTTGGTGAAAGTGGGAATTATATATTCTTGCTCTTTGCAGAAATTCTTGTTCTGTCTGTGGATCTTCTGATATATTGAGATGTGGTCATAGAACAAGTCATGTCTCTAAAATATTATTACCAAAGAAGGTGAAATTCGTCCGTTTTCGATTTCTTTTTTCAGAAGCCAAAGAAGTAGTCATTGCCGAGTTATGAATATTAATTCCAACGTTTGATTAATGCGAGAAATACCAACTACACAGGAAATTTCTAAGATGTCGTAATAAACCTTACAGGTAAGTTACCACAACTGTATTAAATTACATTTTCAAGGTTGACTTTCATCTTCTGGTCTTTCTTCATTAACTATTGCTCTGCTCCTAAGTTTAAATGGCTAGGTTCTGTTCTGACAATTATGATTGGATGAACACCACTCTCAATCTATCTTCTTCTTCCACTATGGCTCCATCATCCTCAACCGAATTCATTGACACTGCACTTTTTTCCGTCAGCAGCTTTTCTGCTCTATCCTACCCAGACCCCAAACAAAGACAGATCATTAGAAAACACCTCTGCTCCCTGATCCGTGATTACCCTATGTTCACCCCATCAACCGATACATTCACTCACAATGATGGCACCATCGTGACCCTTTTAAACGCTGGTGGTGATCTCCATGTCTGCTGCAGTTACGACCCACCAATACCTCTCACAATTTGGGTCCATGAGAACTACCCTTACGTGCCGCCCATGGTCTTTGTCTCCTCATCAAATCCTACACATCCAATCGATGCAGATCACCCTTTTGTTGATCCTTCCGGTGTAACTACCTGTCCTTATCTTCAAGCCTGGGAGTTCCCCGGATGCAACCTCACCGAACTTGTCCAAAACCTCGTCGAGCTTTTCTCACAGGACCATCCTTTAGCTTACTCGCCACCAGCTCCTACTTCAAAGATGGAAGATCTTGAGCTTCTTTCAGGGATGCTCCATTATGACATGGGGGTCTTCCTGTCCGAAACTGAGGATGAAGCGGAGGAGTTGTCTGGATTACAAGTTGAGCTGGCCAAGCGAGATGAAATCGGCAGAAGAATCATTAAAGGACTAGAGGACGAAAGAAGCGACTTGAAATATAGGGTCAAGGAATTGACGAACCAAGCTGATGTGCTAATGAATTGGTTGAGAGCTAATGATGCGGATTCTGTCATCAGGAGAATGGCTGGAAATGAAGAAATGGATGATGTTGCAGTTGAAGCTGCAGATGAAGAGTCGAAGTTGGTGATTGATTATTTGGGTGCAGATAGGGCCATTGAGGATACAATGTATGCATTGGACAAGGCAATAGAGCAGGAAGTGGTGGGTTTTGATGCTTACCTTAGGCAAGTGAGGATCTTGGCAAGGGAGCAGTTCTACTGTAGAGCTATGCTTATCAGATTGAGAGGGAAGGATTGTGCCGGTTTAATTAATTAGTTTTAGTGAGAGAATTTGCTTGAGAAATAGATTAGTACCTCTTTCAACTTTGTTTGAGAAATAGATTAGTACCGCCGGATTTTTTTGTGGCTGATGATCCACATAGGGTTTTGTAACTAAATACGATTGCAGTTCATGAGTTGTGTTTTGGTCCAAACGAAATTACATTCAATATTATTCGACGATAGTAAGCTAAGCCCAAAAAGAAACTAAGAAAAGAAAATAAGTTGGGGATAGATTGGGCGAGAAGAAGGTTGGTTCAATCTATATAGCCCACGGGCTTCAATCTTTTCCTGTGTTCGGTGGAGACGAGACGATGACTGGGTCAAAAGCTTTCGTTTCAACTTCTTCAACAATTTTTACCATCATAATAAATGTGTTAGGACATTGAAGATAATTGTTACGTTGAAAAGAACCAGAAAAAAAAATCCAATAGTAAGTCATGAGAACACACACTACTGTCTTAATGTTACCTCTTTATTGACTATAATACCCCAAATATACCAGACAAAACCCCCATCTTCAACGCTTTCACCCCGTAATTTCACCTCCAAAAATCACCTCCTCTTCTCCTCCTTCCTTGACGCCCGGATCCTCTGTTTTTTTTTTTGTTTTTTTCACTCTTCTTCTTTCTTTTTAGATGCAATTATGCAAAACCCAACCCCACAGTTTCCGCGATTCTTAACGTAAACGCTCCCTCCATGATCTCTCGAGATCCCATTTTTGCCGTCGTTTTTCAAAATTCCAAAACCAAATCCTCTGTTATCTATCTTCTCATGCACCCTCCTTCCCTTGTCCGTACAGCTCCTTAACGTCAACTTTTCACTGCATTGGCTGAGGGGGCAACGGCCGACATTGATCTCTGCCAATCTCTTAATCATGAAGGTTCCTTTTTGGCTTTTGGTTCTTCTCCTCCTCTGCCTTTTCGCATCTGGGTCTTCCTCAATTGACAATTTTAACCAACCGTAAGTGTCCCTCTATCACTGTATTTATATAGCATGTTTTTTTTCTTTCTTTTTGTTTTTTTTTTCCTTCCTGTTAACATATTGATTTGGATTGTATGTTTTAGATTTTATTTTCTTAATTTTTATAAAGCTGTTCAAAGTTTGTGTCTTTATTAGCTGTTTGTGTGAAGGGCTGTTTTTACCGCTGCATTGTATGGAATATGCTAAGGGATCCCAATTAGCTTCTATTTAGGGTTTTTTGTAGTTCAATTCAATTGACTGCAGCACCTTGGGATAAGTCCCAATTACCTGTCGCAGTAATTATGCACTGAACAAGGAACTTGAGCTGAACGGTGTAGGATTTCTTTGTTTATGATGACAGAGAATGAGTATTAAAATGGTCATTAGAACTTGGAATTTCTATGTATGACATAGTAGTTTGCAGCAATCCTTAAGTTGGAGAAGAGACGGTCCAAATTTGGGATGTACTGACAATATCAAGCACAAAGTTGTGGCTTGATTAATAATGAAATTGGGACTCTTTGTCTTGGAGGCTAATTAGTGTCTAGCCAATAGACTCGGATCTCATATTACAGTTTCCGTGAAAACCAAATACAGACTGATGCCAATAGCTATCGGTACCATTGTCTCATTGCTGCTCTACCTATCTCTAAACCATATTGTGGGATTGATAAACTACCAGGGTAGAGTAACAGCAACTGTTGGTGTTTGTTGTTCAGTCTCTACAGAAAGTATAGTGTTTTGTGTCACGGCAGCATTGTATGGTGTACTAGTGTTTCAATCAATTTCATCATTTTGATTCATTATTCGTGTACAAGAAACGTATCCACCTTTTATTATTTTCATAGATTATCTGTGACTTTCTCTGGTTCTAATGGTTGGCTTAATCATCCCATGTGTGCTTACAGCTTCCCTGCATCTCTTGTCTTACCTTGAGTCTGAGTTCAATTCAAAATCTTTAGCTTCCTGTTCATTCTGAATTTTTTTGTTTGAACTCGTTTGGAAGGTTTCTGGGAGAATAATGTATCTTGCCTCATAAGCATTTGTCTCCTCCCTTATATGCTACAGGTTTCCCATTGTTGAGCCTGATCCTGGCCATACAAAACTCCGTCTATCTCCTGAAGGCTTGGAAGCCATCAAACGAATAACAACTCCAATTGCAGCAGTTGCTGTATGTCTACATCTTCTTTGAGCATCTTATATGATAAAATAGCATTTTATCTATGATTAGAATAACATGGCTCGTTAGCTGTTGTTTTGGTTCCTAGTAGATGTGGTGGGTTTGGTCACTTCTACTGAAGTTATCATTGATGGACATTCTTCTTGTTCCTTGGAACTTGTGTTGATGTGATATTCTTTCTCATTCTTGTTGTTGCTTCATAATCAGGTGATTGGTCCATACCGCTCAGGAAAGTCGTTTCTGCTTAATCAGCTTCTTTCCCTTTCTTGTTATGAAGGTGATCACTTTGCTACAATTACTGTATCCTCCCCTTATGTTGCATAAGCTTGTCGTCTTGTACTTGGTTTATTTTAATGATTCTGTTTTTTTTTTTTAAATTTCTCCTTAGGTTTTGGTGTTGGGCATATGCGTGACACAAAAACAAAAGGTAATTTAAGTTTTGAGTCATTAAAAAACAGATTCCAACTTTTACTTTGTTATGATCTGTGAGGCTGCTTTGTTTCTTTCTAGGAATTTGGGTTTGGGGAACTCCCGTTGAAATGGAGATCGATGGAGTAAAAACTTCTGTATTTTATCTTGACACGGAGGGGTTTGAAAGTGTTGGGAAGTCAAATGTCTATGATGACCGGTAAATCTCATTTCGTCATCCACTTCTGGACGTGCCCCGGACATTAATATATATTCTAAATATTCTCTTTTTTTCAGGATTTTTGCTCTGGCAACTGTTTTGAGTTCTGTGCTTATTTATAATCTGCCTGAGACGGTTAGTTCTGTTGTCTTTTATTTTAAGTTTTGAAAATGTATTAGTTGAAACATGGTTGTGCTGAAAAGGCTATAAAGTTTTAGTGCTCCTCATGGCTATTTAGCACTGTATATTATTTAAGGCTGATATTCTGCTTTAGTCACAATGTCTTGTTCCGAAAAGGACAGAACTAGTGTGTTGTGCTTCACTCATAGTATAGAGCTTTAACCAATATTTGGCAGCTTCAGTATAGTATAGAAGAATCCAAAGTTAGCGGTTCAAACATGTGCAACATTATGTATCTGTCTTAGCAAATCAGCCAAAGATACTTGAATTTCTAGCTCTTGTTCAAATGTAATGAATTATTTTTGTTGTGAGAATATTACCTTGCTTTTAACAGTCCATTTAATGAGAACAAAAGACATTTAAGTTGTGTTTAGCTGGAGTCAGGACACTAGGATCTAAATATTTACAATGTGGTTCCTGAATGTTCTTTTCTGGTTTATGTATTCAATACTGCCCATTTTTCTTAAAGCTTTCTGCATGTCGATTGATTCTTTATGGGATACTTTTTTTTCTTATCTCATTGTTTTAGATTAGAGAAGCTGACATATCACGCCTGTCATTTGCTGTTGAGCTTGCTGAAGAATTTTATGGAAGGTTTGCATTCCTACTTGTGACAAATCCCTTCTCTTGTTCAAAGCAAATCATGCAAACTAATAAACATTTTCATGGATCTCTTTGCACGCCTATTTATATGTCTTATACTAACTTGTTTTATGTCCTTTCTGACAAATACTTCACGGAGAATAGAGTGAAGGTAATTTATGAACCATGCCATGATATTTTCCATATATGTGTTTTGGATCAGATCTTTGACCTTGATGAGCATTTGAATGACTAATTCTTCCATAGGGCCAAGATGTTGCTTTTGAACCTGCAAAACTTCTTTGGCTCATTCAGCGAGATTTTCTACGTAAGTCTGTGATTGGCTTTCTTCATTATTATTTGGACTTCCAGATCCCAAATTTTCCACTGTTCACAGTTTCTCTAATTTGATCAATTATGATGCTTTGGTGTAGATGACTATATTTAAGTTGCTATCTCATTATGCCCACTCTGATTGATCTCTTTTTTTGATTGGGATCTGATATTATCGTCCTTATCGTACAGAAGGGAAGTCAGTTCAAGAAATGGTGCATGAAGCCCTGCAGCATGTTCCCAACAGTGATGGTCAGTTTTTCATTCAGTAGAAAATTTAGGATTTCAATTGTTTTTAACATAAAAACCACTTTCTCTAAATAAAAGCAACTAATTGTGGAAGCTTATTCTAATTGCAGGAGACAAAAATATTGATCAGGTATTTTCAATTTGTGATGTGGGTTTGGGTTGTTCACAACCCTATATATTTTGGGAAGAACATTATGATCTTTTTTTGAAATTCTTGATCAGGTTAATCAGATCCGTGATTCATTGGCTATTATGGGTGGTAACAGCACGGCTTTCAGCTTGCCACAGGTACGACTTTACTACTTCTTTGCAGCAATTTTAATAGATCCTGGAGTCCTTCCTAGCTCCTCCTACTTGGCATTGGTGGTGGCTATTGTCCTAAAAATCCACATGGTTCAATGAACAGACTATATGGACTTTGTGCCATACGCCAGTTGCCTTTATGATGTACAGAACTATGAACAATTCAACTGTTTGGGACATAGATCTGTAAAGCTCATGACTAGTCAACATGTCTAGCAAAAAGAAGTCATATGTTTTATATGAAGTTGGAAGGTTGCAGTTCTAAGTTTCCTCTTAAGCTGTACACAATTTTGAAACTTTTTGAATTATTCATGCATGCTTCCTATGACCCCGGCACAATGTGATAACTTATGTTGTCTGAGGACTGAGATGGGGACTGAGAGATTGTGTTGACCCTTTCCCTGAGTTGCTGCACCTAACATGTTGCCTGGTTGGCCATCAAAGTCTCTTTTTATCCTAGCTAGACTTTAAACTATCTTGAAAATAAGCATGTTCTTACATGTGAAATGACTGGTAGTGGTACATTGCCTGATGTTCTGGAATGCAAAAATGCAGGACCCTTAGTTTCAAGTCTCCATGCAATTTGGAACGGTTTTACTATAAGATATGGAATATACAGTGAGGAAACTGTAGCCTGTGGTGATTAGTTACCTATTGAGTGCTTTTAATTTCCCAACCACTTAATCTTTGTAATTTGGATGAAAGGTTTCTGCTACTTTCTGAGTTGGCAAGATAAGCAAAGACATGAAATAGAGAGAGAGGGAACATATTCCCGTTTACATATTGATGTGCTGTTGATCTTGGTTATTTGAGTGTGCTTTTATTTTCACTCTTCACCTTGGTTATGAATCTATTATGCTATTTTTCTGGCCAACAGCCTCATCTCCAGAGAACAAAGCTTTGTGACCTGAAGGATGGTGAGCTTGACCCAGTATATGTTAAGAAAAGGGAGCAACTAAAAGAAGTTGTTCATAGCATTATTCGTCCAAAGATTGTGCAGGGAAAATCTCTAAATGGAAAGGAGTTTGTTACTTTCCTGGAGCAGGTAATTTTTTTACATAGAGCTTTCCAAGGAACTCGAACAAATCTTAAATTTAATAATGTTACCTCATATGCCTTAAATTCTTCTTACATTTCTCAGATTCTTGAAGCCTTGAATAAAGGAGAGATACCATCAACAGGTTCTCTTGTGGAGGTTTTCAATAAGGGTATCCTTGAGCGCTGTTTGAAAATATACAGTGAATCAATGGCAAAATTACATTTGCCACTCTCGGAGCAGTTTCTACAAGATTCCCACGAGAGCTCCAAAGAGGAAGCAGTGAGAGCTTTTGATGAACAACATTTTGGTCGTCACCATGCGCAAAAGTCTGCCATGCAATTGGATGAAGAAATACTGAAGGTGAATATATGGTTTTCCTTCGTAGCATTATGTTTGTCCTCTGCTGTATTTAGATTTTTGAACATGCAAATTTCCCATCCAGAGCTGCTGTCGAGAAAAGTTCAGTTTTAATTCAGTCTAGGATTTTTAATTTGGTGAGAATTTTACTGGGAAGGTTGAAAGTAAATGTGGTTTATATTAATTGGTTTTTGTTGTGTTCCATGAAGAACTTTCCTTTGTGGAATTACTCATGCAACCAAATGGTTTGTGCACCTTGCATTTTCATCAAAAGATTCGACATCATTGCTGATTTCATGATGCCGCTGCTTCCTGCTGGTAACTAAGTTTATAGATTGCACAGATCACTTTTTGGTCACTGCTGTGTTGTCTGGTCAGGTGCTTATGTTCTGTGTCATATAACAAATGAACTTCGATTTGACCTTAAATGAAACACCCGCTACCTGTCTATACCTTCCTCCACCACCTCCCAGTTCTACCCAAATTTCTGTGACTACAAAACTTGCTGTATTGTCGAATCTCATGTGGAATTTTGTGTGCTAATTAGGTTTACAAGCATGTCATAATGGCAAATGAATACCAATCAGCAAAGCTCTGTGAGGGACTGTACACTAGATGCGAGGACAAGATGGACCAGCTTCAAGTTCTTAAACTTCCTTCAATGGCCAAATTCAATGCCGGCTTCCTTCAATGCAACCAGAGTTTTGAGCAGGAGTGTGTTGGACCTTCAAAAGCAAACTACGAACAACGTATGATGAAGGTCAGGCCTTCTTTATCATTATGCATTTCCTAATGTTAATTTCTCTCTTTCTTTTCGTCTAATTGTTTAAATGGTTGAGTTAACTACTACTACATGTCAGAAAAAGGAAAACCGAATTTCTCCATCACCGGGTATTTTATTGCTTACTGGTTTCCGTGATCTTAACCATGCATGGATATATATCATGTGAACCTGCAGATGTTGGGGAAGTCAAGATCTTTATTTATAAAGGAATATAACCACAGACTCTTCAATTGGTTGGTGGCCTTCTCCCTTGTAATGGTAGTGGTGGGCCGATTCGTCATAAAGTTTATCTTGATAGAAGTGGGTGCCTGGGTACTATTTATCTTCCTAGAAACATACACGAGAATGTTCTGGTCAGCCGAGTCTCTCTATTACAACCCAGTATGGCATTTTATTGTGGCAACTTGGGAGACAATTGTCTATAGTCCTATCCTCGATTTGGACAGGTATGGCAACATTTTCTCCTTTTGCACATTAACCATACTCTCTATGCTGGTGAATATGGTTTTTTATGTTTCTGATTCTTGTTCGGTTTTTTTTTTTTTTTTGGTATATATATTTGGTTTGTGGGGGCAGATGGGCTTTTCCAATTGGGTTTATGGCTGCAGTTTTGGTAGTGTATTGGCGGTGTTATGGCAGCAGAAGGAAACACGGCACGAGCTGGCTCTTGCCATTGTACAACAATCATAAAGGGGGAGGCCCCAGTCGGCCTAGAACAGACTAAACAAACAATGAGCCTTTTAGGATTTGTATCTCCCAAGATTTCTTTTCCTTTCTTACACATCCTTTGGCCTGCTTTTACCTTTTTTCATATACAAAAGCTCGCCATCCTATTTTTCCTGCTTCTCGACAACTGATGATGCCACAAGTGGTGAAGAGCTGAAAAGAACCCACAAAAAAAGAAAAAAAGATGCTTTGCCTGATCCTGCTGTGCTGGTATCGTTTGTAACCTTAGCATTTCCATCATGTCGGCGCTATTTGTTGATTGCTTTGAAAAGTGCCCATATTATTACTTACCCCCCCTTTACAGGATATTGGAAAGTACGATTCTGTTGTATCACATTACTTCGTTTAAAATAGCCAGTTATAAAAAAAAAAAACAATTGGCATTTTGGCTGTGTACAGAGGATATTATCATTCGTTTCTTAACTTAGAAAACAGATATATAGAACACGCACTTAAAAGCTTGAATTGTGAATCTTTTGTTTGTGTGGATGGGATACACGTTATTTGCTTACGGTGTTATGCAGTGGCTGATGAAAGATATCCATCTTCAACATGCCCAAAATAGTTCGTAGCCTGCAAAGTCAATAGCAGCTTTACTGACCCATTGGCCCCCTACGAAGCACTACTTGCTCTCCCAAAAGAGAACCAAATCAAAGTATCAGATCTCAATGATTCGCATCGCATTAATAATGTGCATATTACTGTATAATCTGATTTCAAAATAAAAAGAAAAAAATAGGGAAAGTTTATGTGCTTGGCTGATTCCCATCATTAGAAAACAAAACAAAACAAAACGAAGGAAAAGAACAAACATCAGCCTTTTACATAGCCTGGTCTGTATGCTTGTATCACTCGAGCACTCTCCTAAAAGATATGGCTTGAAATTGTTACAGGTCTTATCTTACCTTCCCGATTTTTCATGTATCCATAATAAATTTTCTGTCAAACAATCAATAGAATAAAAAATTTTACTCGTTGGATGAAGGCCCGAAAAGCAATTTATATAATTAAATCTTCTTGACCTTTTTTTTTTTTTGAAAGCAAATCTTCTTGACCTTGATAAAATAAAGAAAAAACAATTATTTTTTTCCGATATGGTAAGCAAAAATTTCTCTGTAACTTTTTAAAACCATCAACCCAAAAAATCTAACTCTAACCGTCGATGCTGGTGGGGGAGTTGCAAGAAATAGCAGAATATGGTAAACTGGGCTTTAGTATTCCGGCCGATGAGCATAGACAAAAACATAATATCGGACTAGGAAAAATTAACGTTTTAAATCGTGTTATCTAAAAAGAATTAATGGAACTATAGGAGAGAATGAAGAAAAAGGGAAATATATAGGCATGTTTTAACCGGGTGGAGATATTTCACATCAATCATCCAAAAAATTAAATAGGCTTTCAATTTGGTTTACCACGAAATAATGGCATGTCAAAAAGATTGATCATCGAATTTTTAAAGTTTTGTTTTTCTGAACATGACAAGGATAGGCTTCGAGGTAGGTGGTGGAAAGTTGTTGAGAGCAATTTCAATGTGCGGATTTATTATGGGAAAAACTAGACGAATGCCGATACAGGATTAGACTTATATTTTCTTTTAACAATCCGATTAGACTTATATTAAATGGCCGAAAACACCGAGACCAAGAAAAAATTACAAGATAAATGACAACAAAATGTAATATAAATTTAGACGTCTTATATTATACATTTTTTTTTTCTATGTTCTTTTTTTTTTTAGGGCATTTTTTCTATGTTCTTAAAAAACCAATTGCGGAACCAGATTTTTCTATTTCCATGTTTCGCGTCAGTTTTTTTTTTGCTTTTTTTTTTCTGTGTATGACTAATATAATATTCCAAGACCTCAAAATTAAAGGTCAAATTCAGTATTTTTGCTCAACTACAATAACACTCCTCCGTCGTCCCTATTCTTCTATGAAATATATTTTATTGTTTGGAATCAAATTCTATTATTTTTATATTTTGACTAAGTCATTTTTTATTCTCATGCCTAATCAATATCCTATCCCATCCATTTTAATTTTGTGCTACAACAAACCTGAAATTGAAAGGTGAACAGGTTTTTTTTTTGAGATTAAAAGGTGAACAGGTCTTGTTTGTAGCTCGAATAAGATTTTTTTTTTGTTTTGAACCATGTAGCTTGAATAGGATAACTTTATAAATCATAATAGCTCTATCGAGAAAATAATAAAGAAAAGCAGTCTATGGAAACAAAAGAAAAAGACCGAATTATCCCTGTTGGGAGTTGAGTTGATGAGAGGTTGGTGAGTGCAATTTAAACGAACAAGACATAATTTTACAGGAGAGGATCTCAATCCAATTTAAACGTGAAGTCTACTACCACCAGGCTGTGATTACCTCCTGATTTGGATCCGAAAACAATGAAAAGTGAGCGTAACCTTGGTGTAAAGTATAAAAGGGATGGACACGAATAATATACTGGAAATACAAAACAGACATTCAAAAAGTTTAATTTGTTGGTGTTCTATTTCTAGAGTCAGGGACGGATCCAGAAATATTATTCAGTGTAGGCAAATAAAACAAAGCATCAAATATTATATAAGCAAGCTAGTCTAAATAAAATTTTTTTGTGTCAAACATTAAAATAAATTAATTATTATAATTATTTTATATCTTTTATAATATCTTGAAAAGTAATTATAGTATGTACATGTATAAAAATCTACCGAATAATTTATTATTTAGATAAAAGAAATTGTTTCATTTATCTTAAATTATAGACTTATATTTAGAAATAAGATATATTTGGGAGAAAGAATCATTAAGGATTTTCTTAAAATAAGAAGCAATGAATGATTAATTTATTATCAATTCAATCAATTATATATTTCGTGTTACATATATAAATAAGCTTGGACTATCAAAAATGTATGACATATAGATGGTAAGGAAATATTTATATTATCCCAAGAAAAGAAATAAGTTAAAACCTATAAAAACTAAAGAAAGTGCTATGTCTAACAAATCTTAATTTCTTTGGAGAAAATCTAGTGATTATTTAGTGATCTTTTTAAAAAAATAGGAAAAGAGGAGGAGACATAATGAAAAGGTAAACAAATAAGTGAAGAAATAGGCTAAAAGAAAGAAAAACATAAAAAAGGAAAATAATCATATATTTTTTAGGGAATCCAGTGTAGTCACTTGCCTGGATACGTCCCTGCAGAGAGTTATGGATATTTTATTAAGATATTAAAATTACCAAATGAAAAACTATACCATAAGTGATAAAATAGCCAAATAGCTTAAGGCATAAGTGATAAAATAGCCAAATAGCTTAAGGAATGGTTTAACACCATAAGTTTTAAAGTGTAAATTGATCAATTGAATTGACAACCTTAAAATAATCAACACAATAACAAAAGGTACGACCAAAAAAACACAATAACAGAAGGTGTTAAACGTCCAAATTTGCTTGTTCATATATGTATATACATAAATAGCAATTCATTTTTTTAGATAAAATTGCTATGTATGTATAAATACATTAAATAGCAAATTTATCTGAAAAAATGCTATGAGCCCAGAATTTCGAAACACGACAAATCATGATTGTTTATTGCAATTAAGTGGGGGTTCCCCACTTCCCGCCGCGCTTGAATCCAGGGAACTCCTCCTGTATAAATGTTGTTGTTGTTGTAGTGCTCTAGTAGAGAGCGAGTGCACAACAAAAACAAGACTGAAATTCTGTAAAACTTATTGTTCTGTTTCTGTTCCTTATAAAGGGCTAAAACCAAGAACCATGGGATCGATTGCTCAAAAATCTGCTCTGATAATATGCGGTGATTACATGGAGGATTATGAAGTGATCCTGCCATTCTTTGTGCTCCAATCTCTGGGTGTACGCGTGGACACTGTCTCTCCAAGCAAGCAATCCGGTGACAAATTATTCACTGCTGTTCATGATTACATGGGCTTTGAGGTATATATTCCCCTGCTCTTAAACTCTCTTTTAACTTTTCTAGATCATCCAATTCTTCCAATGTTTTAAGTATGTAATGTTCATGCCATTTCCTGGTGCAGCTATACACAGAAGTGCAGGGTCATTTCTTCACACTCAACGCAAACTTCAATGGAGTGAACCCAGAATCCTATGACTCTCTCATAATTCCTGGAGGCCGCTTCACTGAGCTCCTCAGTGCTGATGACAAGGTGGTGAGCCTTGTTAAGAAGTATGCAGCCACAGGGAAACCAATAGCCACTAGCTGCCACAGCCAAATCATGTTGATCGCTGCAGGGCTTCTAAATGGGAAGAAATGCACTGCCTTTACTAGCTTGAAGCCTCTCATTGAGCTTGCTGGCGGCACTTGGTGGGAACAGCCTGGTATAGAGTCCCCTCTTGACATCACTGCTTGTCTCAAGGATGGGAACCTTATCAGCTCCATTGGGTGGCCAGGACATGGTGAATACATGAGAGTTCTCCTTGAATCCATGGGAGCCAAAATCTCAAGCCCTGGCCAAAAATCAGTTCTTGTTCTGTTTGCTGTAAGCTACCTTAACTCTCATAAACAAGAAACCCTATGGAAGAAATCTCATAGTTTGATGTTTCAACTTGTTACAGGATTATGTGGAGGATTATGAGATACATGTGCCATTCAGGGCACTGCAAGGATTTGGGTGCAAGGTGGATGCAGTTTGCCCGAGCAAGAAGAGAGGAGAAAGTTGCGTCACTGCTATCCATGACAATGAGGGAGCCCAGATATGCAGCGAGAAGCGTGGCCACAACTTTATTGCTACAGCCAATTGGGATGCCATTTCGGCTGACCAGTATGACTGCTTAGTGCTGCCAGGAGGGAGATCCCCTGAATTGTTGGTCATCAACGAGAAAGCGATTTCTCTTGTCAAAGATTTCGTGGAGAAGGATAAGGTTATTGCTGCTATCGGTGAAGGGAAATGGATTTTAGCTGCTGTCAATGCGCTTAAGGTAATCATTAAAGTGAAGGATCCAAGTATATTTGGTTGGATTCGAACTCAAATCCTGATCTTAGTTTAGTGCCTTGGCTTTCAGTATCAACACTGATGTATAAGTTGAGTGGCGATAGTATCGAAACTAATCATACAGAACGGATTGAATGGCCTAATTTTTTTGGTTACAATATAGTTGCTTGAGATGTTTCCGATTTGGGAAAAGGCGGGTAGGGGACAGCCTAGGATGCTATCTAAATTAAGACCTGGTTGACTTTAAATTTGGTTCATTTAATGTTTTAGATTGTGACAAGTATTTGTCTGCTGATCCTTTTAGGGGAAGAGATGTGCGAGTGGACATGGAATGAAAGCGGCTGTTAAGGTAGCCGGTGGTGAAGTGGTGGAGACTCTGGGTTCTGTGACACACGGCAAACTAGTTACAGCCAGCGGATGGTCTGCTCTTCCTGCTTTCCTGACAGAATTATCAAACGCTCTTGGTTTGTCTGTTGTGTTTTAAATGCCAGAATTTTATTAGCATCCTTTTGAGTGAATTGCTTCTGTTTCTGTAAGTCCATATTAATGTGTTGTTATCAATCCAAGATGAATAAATAAAAGTGCAATGTTCTGATCTTTTTTTTTTTTAAAAAAAAGAAAATTGGAAATTTTAAAACCTAATCAGCCATATTTGTTGCCATTAATGGCTCTCAGATTTTGTATTTTGTATAATCTTTTTTTAGGGAAATTAAGATGTCTGGCGATTGGTGATAGTTGGCTTTTAAGACTAGCATACTGGACCACTGCTACTGGCACTTGTTAAATTTTGGTACCTGTTAATTTTTTTGGTACTTGGTAGGGTAGGAAAAGCAGAAAATACTACATTCGATTACCCCGGGCGTGGTAGAAGATAAAGAGTAAAGGTAAGGCCTAGAGGGGGCTCATCTCAGCGAATTACTCTTTCAATTTTTCTGGATCCGATCTTGGCCCACGATTCTATACAAGTATTTCTTCTTTCAAAGAGTGGATGGAAAATTGGGAAAAGTCCAACTTCAGTTTTGCTAAAATGGTACTGCTGTGGCGGGCTGGCAGCAGTAATATCTTATTTCTCTGGCTGATTTTTTTTTTCTTGAACAATAAACCGAATAAATGCATGCCAAGTGTTGTTTTGTTGGTTCTTTCTGGGAATAGATTCTTTATCAAAGTATATACTCTACTGCGGTATCTTGTACCTGAACCGGTGGATATACACAAACTTCCCAACATAAAAATGACTGTCCCGGTTGAGATGTCACTGATCGCTAAAGCTCGACTTAAAATATATATCCATGTACTCTTGGTCATCAGAAGGAGAGCACAGGAAAACGATGTAGGGACTTGCCCTTGTTTCTTTTTGGACAAGGAGAAAAGAATACTCCATTGGTGTTAATAGAATAGATTGGTTCGGGCATGCAAATTTCCCTCTAATACACACACCCTAAGTTCCTTAGGCATAGAGGTTGTGCAAGTGAGGTGGAAAATAGCCAAATAGGAAAAGCCTGGAATGAGTATGCTGTAAAAGCAGGGGAGCTGTAAACGACGGGTATTCTAGTAGCTCAGTCAAATCAAAAGTATCTGACCAGATGTGTAATAGAAGTAGGCGGTGGGCTTGGCGAGTCTCAACTCGGTACATTTAGGCCCCGTTTGAAACGATCTGTGGCCCATTTTTAAACCCATAATGAACAGACAAGCCTCAGCAGTGAGGCAGTAGAAACTGATGGACAAACGAGACCCAACGAGCCTGTATGGTTTGGGTTTCTGCTGTTGTAAACCAAATTTATTTATAATCTTTAAAGAGAAATATATTAAAAATATGGCATATGATGAATAATAAAGATGCAAGATGTTTTCTCTGGCAACACAATGGATGAGTCAAGTTGTAAGTTTAATTTTCACCCAAAAAAATTGTTGTAATTTTTCAAAAGAGTCCAATTGAACTTGATTATTTCTGAGAATATTAATGTACTTTGAAATTTATTTTTAATTAACTGGGAGGCCATGGCATGCCATCGCATAATGAAAATAAAATTTCCAATGATTACTTCAATACATAAATTTCACCATGTATTTATGACAATCAAATTTTAAAAGTAGATAGTTTTGAACATTTTTAGAGTAAGAAAATTACGTTACGATCAACTTGACAAGTAGAACACCATCCCTGAGTGACCTTGACCAACCCCCGGTGGGTTTTATGTGGACGCTTTTTAGGGAAACATATCTATAACTCTTTTCCATCCTGCCTGGCCTTTGCATATTGGCTTACCCTACTGAGTACTAACTTGCCAAAATAATGTACCATCTTTGGAAATTATGGCTGTATGTTGCCAACTTTTCATTCGCCACCTCGTCCAACGTTAAAAATCGCCTGTCACCTAAGTAAACAATGAGGGGATTAATGTAAAATAAAAAAACAATTAGGGGATCGAGTACCAATTTTTGGTTTTATATGGATCACATAGTTGCTTTTGAACACACAGAGTTTTTGTTAATTTATCGCATCTTTTTTAATTTTTCTTTTTCCTGCGGATATGCTTTGCAATGCAAGGCATTTATGAATGTTCTATATTTGGTTAATAAGAATATTGTCATAGGTACTCTCAGTGGCTTGCCAGGTGCACAAATCTAAGTGTTGTGTCAAATTTTATTGATCTAAAACCAAAACCTAAAAGGTTGAGTCCATAAGTACATACCATCGTCACCAACTTTCCCCAAGACTTCATTTTTGTGCTCCACCAGTACTGATCAGCAGTTGGTCTGCGGCCCAAAATACTTGTAAGCTTTTGGCATGTCCTCTGCATTTAGTCGGTTCATTATCATACTCTTACAGTCTTATTAGTTATATTACTTACCCTGATTATCTCATTAATCCTGATTACCATTCTAGAATTTGTTCAGTATTTACAGATCTGAAAAATGAGCAAGCCTGTGGATTTAGCCAGCAAAGATAAGCTTGTAGGTGAGATCTTAATGCATTGAATGCGGGCCGCTATGGATACATTTCTTTTAAGTATGATTGGTATTGATAGATACCAAAAAGTGTGTATTCTTCTTGTGATTATTTTCTGAATTCGATATTTCAATTTCTTGTTGGTGAAACATGCCAGCCTCCAATTTATTTAACGTAGATATACCGCTTGAATCACTTATATCCAAACTGATAAAAAAAATAGTCATTTTTACCTTCTGACAGAAAATCCTCCAATTGATATTCCACCAAAGATATAAGTATTTCACTTCTCCTAGAAATTATTAGTTACTCATTCCTTAAAATCAGTTCACTTCCTCTAGAAATTATTAGTTACTCATTCCTTAAAATTATTTTTTCGAACTTGGGATATATTATCATAATTTTTTGGTGTGATTCTACTAAGTATCTTTCTTGATGCAATAAAGAAGTTCTAATATAACTGTGCCTCAATAAAGTTTATCAAATATTACAAGTAGGTAACATAAGTTGCAAGCTCAACTAAATTGTGTAGAATATTTGTCTTCCATATAATGTAACTCATGCTTCACCATTTTAGATTCTTATCAAGTGTTGATATTGGAATATCTTAGTTCAATTATGTTTTTTTTTGTTTTCCCTCCTGGTTTCCGGCCTAATCCTCGACTAATCTAAAGTTAGATTTAATGTGATTTTAATTCTATATATCGTAACATAATTATGAAGTTTCGATGTAATTGGACGTGTTTAGAGATTTATTAAGTAACATCGATCATCAAAACAATATAGGTTATATTTAAAGTTTCTCGATGTGAATATTATTTTTTATGATTCTAGTTCTATATATCGTAACATAATAATAAAGCTTTGATATGATTAAATTTTCCAAAATATGTATTACATAGCAATAATAACATCAAAACTGTACAACATAATAGAATAATACTTTTCCATATATGGTAACTCGTTAAATCGAACCATTGATATTAAAAGTTTTCCAAATGGCCATAAGTTCGACCCGCGTGTGTGGGATTGAGTGTGGTTTGGGGTTGGAATTGAGAGTAAATTCTAAAATTTTGATGTTTTTAAAAAAATTATTAGGATAAATGTATAACAAAGGTCATTGAAACTATACAGAATAATGATATTAAATGGAACTGTTCATATTAACAATTTTCTATAAGATTATGTGTACTAGTCTGTAGCATAATAATGAAGTTTTGATACAGGTGAATATTCAAAAGAAATTAATATAATGATATTACATAATAACAAATATAAGTACTTTAGTTTCTTTTATTATTTTTAATAATGTTATTGTGAATTTAAATATGAATGAAGCAAAGAAATACTTTTTCAGTGCTTTTTGAAACTTCCCAAACTCACTAGCTTTGTCAGGTTCTAGTTTTGAGGTTTGTATTACAGTAGTTTGTAATATGGTAAAGGTAGATTTTTCTTTTATCACTTTTTATAAGCCATGTCTGCACAATGTCTAGATCTAATAAAACAACCCTGAAAGGATAGTTGATGGCTTAAAATGAAAACTATCTATACAAATCCTTTGGGGGATGCATGTATCTGGACCTATTTACTATTTGAACAATTTCATTCCACAAATGTTAACAAACAAAAAATAGTTTTGGCTGTTGTGTACCATTCCAAATATGATTTTTAAACATTATTATCTTTATAATTTTTAAATTACTAATATATGATTGGTAGGTTTCTTTCAAAATTCTCTTATTCTTGTAATACATTGAATATACATCCCTATATTTTGCACAACACAGGGAATACTTCACTTGATGTTATGGAGGCACCTCAAGCACAAGGAAAATTGACTCCTACCAACACAAAACAAGTTTCCCGTGGAGGTGAAGAGTTTGTGAAAGCCCTGCGTGCAATGCCAACAAACTATTTGCCTGTAAGCTCACAAAATCCTTTGTTAATTTGAGTTCAAGCCCATAACAGAGAAGTGTAATTTTTGTTTGTCTTCAGGAGCGAAAGCCAGCAGAGGCAACCCATGAATGGATAGGAACCAATGTTGCAAAAGTATTTGATGGGGTTCGGCGCACTGGAAAAGTTAGAGGATATAATGCTGAAAATAAAGGTTTCGAGGTAGTGAACTCTCTATGTGACAAATTACATGTCGTTTTGTCAAAAAACAAACTCAACTTAAAAGCTTAAATTTCTTGGTTGAGTTGGTACTTTAATTTAGTCTTATTCTAAAAGAAACTTAGTGAATCGTTCCACCAATGTATGTGCATCTCACATGATGTATAAGTGGTCTCCATATTATTTCAAACTCGAATTATCACATTGTTAATGTTAGGTTTAATTTTCAGTTGGTACCTGACATATAATAGAGAGGAAAAGTTGGTTAACTTATTGTATATTATTAAGTAGAAAGCATTTTCATCTTTGATCATCTCGACGTGAGTGCACACTTTTTCATTTTGCCTAGGTCGATTGGAGATTAATGCCTAAGATATGAAAGATTGCACTTGTAGTTAGTGTTGTCTATGCTTCTAATTAGGCCATGATTGTACAACCGGATATAAATTGATTATCAGTCATTCAATTCACGACTAGAGTGAACTAGCCAATGGTTTGTGGTTATGGCACGTAGGATTGGTAATTTTATAAGAAAAAACATCACTCTAATAATTTTTTTGGGTTACGCTACGCAGATTGTTTATGAAGACGGATTCAGTGAGATCGTTGATAGGGGTGAATTTTTCCGAATCATAGTTCCTCCCAAGATTGTCATTAACCTTGGTAATTTGAAAGCAAGGTAAGCTCATGCTATCATATATATATGTTTTTACAAGAGTCTCTTACATTATAAATTATCAATCACATACTATATATCTCATTTACTAACCCTGATAATTTGAAAGTAAGGTAAGCTGATGCTATCATATATATATATATATATATATATATATATATATATATATGTTTTTACAACAGTCTGTTAAATTATAAATTGTTAATCATATCTCATTTACTCTTAGTTCGATGGTAACTTTTTTAACTTCTAATGACAAAATTTTGCCCGTGAAATTATTTAAATGTGTGTGGGAATATATATAATTTAAGATGTGAGTGGGGATAACATCTTCCACATTATCTACATATGCATGCGGCAAAATGCCTGGTTAATTAATGATGTGTATATTTGTGTGAATCAAGTTTGTTTATGGATTATCGATGTTAAAGTAACCACATTTCATACAATAATGATCCTTTTCCTTGAGCGAAAAGTGGCGATATCACAGAGGAAAGACGAATAAATTGCCCGCATCTTATGCGTGCATGTTATCGAATAGTGAGGACAAATGTATGCACCATCGAATGTGCATGGCATCCAATAGAACATGAATGTTGCAACTCGAACTCAATTGTTTCTTCCCCAAACACTTCTAGTTCCTTCTAGTTCTAGAAATCAAATTTGAGGAAGAATAACAAGATAACTATTTTAGACGGAGATATTGCTAGGAAGAATAACAAGATAACTATTTTAGACTTTTGTTCCATGTAACGTACCAAAATGAAAGTATATATTGACTAGTTTCGGATCCCATGAAATGTGATTATAGGATATCTATTTAAATTTAAGAACTATATTGCTGTTTAATCTTTTTGTTTAACATGTAAATTTCAGGATTGATGAAGAGAAAAAAGGGAAGAAATTTGGAGAGGAAGATTATGAACTCCCAAGGGCACTCCCAATAGATGAGCCCAAGAAAAAGAAACCAAGAACTAGATCATCGCAAAACCAAGATTATGTACCCTTGGCAATCAGGGAGAAGAAGAGGGATGAATACTACTGGTACTAGATAGTTAGAATCGGTCCATCTTCTAATTCGGTTAGGTCAGCATCTCTTCACTCCCCCATATAATGAACAATATTCAAGTTAATTCATAAAACTATATTGTATTGGAGCTAATTAAAGTAGCTTTTTTGTGGAATTATTTTTCTTTCAATGTAGGTTTATCCAAACATCAAGTCAATAAGAGTAAGGATATGATGAGCAAAGAGAAACTAAATCAGTAAAAGTTTTATCAGCTTCAAAAAAATGCAGATTTGGCTTCGCTAGTGGTCTTCTTCTCATTTGTGACCTCATGTCACTTTGAATGAACTATATATGAACTCCCTGATATATTTTCTGGTTTTTCTTTTTGCTTGGTGAAGACTTTAAATTTGAAAATGATTTGGTGAAATTTGCTTAAGTGAAAACATTATTTACTATATGCTTGACTTTCAGGTTTTAACCCATTCAGCTGGATAGTTATAAAACTCTTGGATAGTATCTAGCACACTATTTTTTAGACTAATATTTTTTATGCTATTATCCTTCGAACAGTTAGAGTTGGAAGTTTAAACAGCCAATATATAAAACTTGAAAATAATGGATTACATGCAAAAGAGGAATAGATATTATCATAGTTTGTCTTTAGGGTTGGAAATCTCAGATTAGAGTGATAATTTTGAACCCAAACAGCCATCTTAGAGACTCTCCTAGTTGGTAGATGAGTTAAATGTTCTGTGGCAAATTACTATTTACTAGTATCAAAGTCGACTTGCTTGACTAATATTCAGTTCGAGCGAAATCAATTCAACTCACTAAAGAGTAATGTAACAGCCCGGGTAAAAATTTTGGATTTTTACCGGACTGTAAAAGTCTATTTACCGTGATTTACTGTTGAATTAATCTTGGGTAATTAATTCAAGGTAAATCGGAGTCGTTTCTCGAAACCGAGAGTTTTCCCGCGCTCGTGATTTTCCCGTGTATTTTTCGGAACTAAGTTGGTATTTTTCGGGTTTCGGAATTTCTCGGAAAATCATACCGGAAAATAACTGAGGAGGTATCTGTTATTTTCTGGTCCGGATCGGATTCGCCCGTAATATGGACGGATTGAATTATTTGAGTTTCACATGTTAAATAGTAAAACACAGTTTATAAAAAGGAAGGAACCGGTGGAGAAGGAGAGGAAGAGAGGAAGGGAAGGAAAAAAAGAAAGGAGAGAAAAAAAGAGAGAAAAAGAAAAAAAGAGAGAAAAAGAAAAAAAAAGAGAGAAAAGGAAAAGAGAGAAAAAATAAGAAAGGAAAAAAAAGAAAACAGAAAAAGAAAAAAAATACAGAGAGAGAGGAAGGAAAAAAAAAGAAGAAGAAATAAAAGAAATTCAGAAAAAAAGAAAAGAAAATAAGAAAAACAAAGAAAAGAAAGGAATTAAGAAAATTCGGAAAAAAAAAGAGAAAAGAAGAAAAATGGAAGAAAATGAAGGAGTAAACAGTTGCCAACCGGAGCACCCTGCTACTGTTCACGAGGTAGCGTTCCCGGCCTCCTCTCGCCGCACCGACACCACCACCGTACTCGCAGGGCCGACGCGACCTCAGCCCCGCTGTCGCCGTCGAGTTCCGCCGCTTCCACCGCCGTCACGCGCGCTTGACCCGAGCTGCGACCCGCGGATCTGCTTCAACCTCGCAGCTGCCGCCTCACGCCGCCGCCTCGCGCCGAGCTAGCACCGCCTTGGAGTCGCCTTCGTCCGCCGCTGCTGAGGGCGTGCTCACTCGTCCATCCCCGCCTCGTACACGCCGTCGTCGTTGCAGACCCGAGGTGAGCAGCCTGTGACCCGCGTCCGACCCGCTTCGATTGGTCGGGTCGCGTTTCTGGTTATGGGTTTCGCTGGGTTGGGCTGAGTGGTGCTGGGCCTGACCTTGGGTTGGGTCTGGGCTGCACTATTCATGGCCCAGCCCGTCTTTTAAAAAAAAAACATATTTATATATATGTATTATTAATTAGTCTGATATATATAATTTTGGAAAAAAAATATATAGTTATTTTGAGTAAATTAATGCCAATTTAAATCTGGTATTTTTTTTTAAATATAAATATATTTACTTGGTTAAATAATTAAGTTTTGTTTTGGAAACTATTATTAAATTGGAAAAATATATATGTAACTTGAAAATAATTTCTGTAAATTTAATATATATATTATTTCGACTGGAAAATTATGATTATGGTATATGTATATGAATATGTATTTTGGAAATTAAAGGTAATTATAATTTTGGTGTTGGAAAATATTATGTATATTTAGGAGGAAAAAGATAAATACTATATAAACAATTTCTGAAAATTATAAATAGGTTATTAATTTCTGGAAAATTATGATGATTCTTATTTTGGAAATTATAATTATTTAATGGAAATATTTTGAAAGAGTTTTAATTAAAGTATAGTACCGAAATTATATTCGGAAATACGTTCGGTAAATTATTTTCGATAAAAGATAATAAATAAAAGACATGTAATCGGGATGAGTTATTACGCATTTTGGGCATCATAGTGTACCGAATATGTGCATTTATGTGTATGTATGATTTTGTTGTATAGGTTTTTGGATATCGGGCAGTTTCCCGAGGAGCCGGCGTCGTACCGGTCATAGTTTCCGAAGTTGAGTAATCGGCCAAGGTGAGGATGGATTTCCTTCAATATGTGCCTATATTACTCGGTTATTATGTTTTGATGATTGTGCATTGTCGATTGTTGCTTTTGCTGTGTTTTGGTTCGGGATGTTTATCCCGGTATTCTGTTTGGTTTTTGGGATGTTCATCCTCGTATTGATTTTCTGTGTCGTTTGGAATAAGTAAATGGAATTAATAATGAATAGTGACAAGGATGTCGATCCTTGGTATTTTGGTTAGGGATGTCGATCCCTGAGTTTGGTTTTCGATGACGGTAATATAATTGTCACGTGGTAAGTAGAGGTACGACCGGATGGTTTGTGACTGTTTTGTGGTGCCATGATCTGGGTTACTTGTGATGGGCATGTTGATGCCGGTTTGATTGGGATGTTGATCCCTGAGTTTGATATTGGGATGTTGATCCCGG
>JAKUCV010006130.1:292844-317881 GCA_028386065.3 Turnera subulata
CTGGGTTACTTGTGATGGGCATGTTGATGCCGGTTTGATTGGGATGTTGATCCCTGAGTTTGATATTGGGATGTTGATCCCGGGTTCTTTTTGATCTGGCACCAGGAACAGGTTGATAACCTGGTACGACCCTAGCTTATCCGTGACGGGGCCCGGAAAGATAAAATTGGATAATTGGATTTTTATTGAGTCTTTTCGATTTTTGGTCGAGTCTTTTGGTTGGGCTGTTTAGCCTATGTTTTTGGACCTTGAGTATTTTAGTGTCCATATTGATGGTCTTTCCATTGTCGTGAGCACTTCGGACTCACCCCTCACCTGCGGGCTTTCATCCCGTAGGATGAGTTGTTCATTGTACAGGTTGATGCATTCCAGACAGGCTGTGACGTTTCCCTTGGACGGGCTTGGATCCATAGTTTGCATCTATTACGCATACAGTGTTAGTGAGTTATTTAAGTCTTCCGCTGTGCATGTTTTTATTAATGTTGGGCCATTGGGCCGGTTGAGATTTTATTATTGTTTTTATGGGCTGTTGAGCCCGGATATTTGTTGATTACACTGTATGCTGAGTCATGTTGGGTTGGGTTGTCACAGTTCCGGCTCGTGTTTATTGTGTACGGTAAATTCGGGTCGGGGCGCTTCAAGTAAAGTAATTAAAGCTCTCCCAGAAACATGAAGTATAAGAATTTACTAATAACTAAGTGCTTTCCCTTAATTGTAGCCATCAAGTGTATTTTTTTTTTTTTGTCTCCCTGGCACTGAAACATAACTACGATTCTTTTACCGTCCTTAGATCCTAAAAGTTTTAAGTTCTAAAAAATCTTAAACTCTAAACTTTACTTACAAATAAAAAAAATGAATTCTAAATTTAAATACTCTAAATTTTAAACTTCAAACTCTAATCTTAGAAAAATAAACTATAAAATTCTAAAACCTAAATCTTAAACCATTAATCTTAAAATATTAAATCATAAATTCTAAATTTATAAACCATAAAATCCTAAATTTAAAACTTCTAAACCTTAAAATCTCTCTATATTTTAGAACTTTAAATATTAAAATCTATAAACTGCAAAATTTTAATTCTTAAAATTTAAACACTAAATCTTAAAATTTAAAACTCCAACCTTCAAGACTCTAAAATTTACATTGTAAATCCAAAAAATTCTAAAAATTAAACCATAAATGACCCTCAAATCCTTAAATTTTAGAATTTAAAATTTTAAACTTATTTAGGAATTCAACCAGTATTCCTATTATAGTTCCAACCCGACTGACTATCTTGTTGATAATTTATAAATATTATTATAAGTGCTCGCTGCACAGTGGATCTAAGGAACCTCCACTTAATCTAAACTTTATTTAAAAAAAATAATAAGCAGCTTAGTAGTTTGGCGGGTAAATTATAACAACTAAGGTTAAGGTTTTAAGATTTTAGAATTTAATATTCTTTGTTTAGATTTTAGAATTTTAAGATGGCGTTAGCCAATTTAGACGATCTTAAACGAGAATTACATTAGGCAAAGGCCCAAAAGGATATAAGCCATCTGCGAAACGGAGTCGTTTTCTTTGGAAACACGAGTAACTGTAATAACGACTCGTTAACTGTGGAGCTGCTCCCGGTCTTGGAATCCAGAATCTGGAACTGCCAGACTAGCTTCACACCAAGAACCCTAACTCTTTTGGATCCAAGTCAAAAACCCTAACTCTGTGATTCGAGTCCAAGTCGATTGAATTGGACTCAATGGACTCTCACTCACACTTAACTGCCCCCAACCGCTCTCGCAGCTCGCAGTCCCCCTCCCCTTCCCACTCCGCCTCCGCTTCCGCCACCTCCTCTATCCACAAGCGCAAGCTCGCCGCTGTCGCCGCCTCCGCGGCGTCTGACGACCACGCGCCCCCTTTCCCTCCCTCCTCCTTCTCCGCCGACACCCGCGATGGCGCTCTCACCTCTAACGACGACCTCGAGAGCATTTCTGCCCGTGGCGCCGACTCCGATTCAGACGCTGAGGATTCCGACGCCGTCGTCGACGACGAGGAAGACGAGTTCGACAATGACTCCTCCATGCGCACCTTCACTGCCGCCCGCCTCGAGACCTCCGCTGGCGCACCTGCCGCAGGGAGCGGCGGCGGCGGAGGCCCCTCCGGCAGGAACACGAAGCTGAAAACGGAGAATTCAACGCTTAAGATCGAAAATTCGGACGGAGGGAAGGATGGTGGGCCTACAGGAACCAACGCCGGAGGGTCCACCACTGTGGGAAGCTCTGCGCCGGGCATTGTCGTTAAGGAAGACGCTGTGAAGATATTTACTGATAATTTACAGACTAGCGGAGCTTACAGTGCTAGAGAAGAGAGCTTGAAGAGAGAGGTGAATTTTTTTTTTTTGCTTTCTTGCCAAATTTGAGCTTTTTATTTATAAGATTTTTGTAGCGACTAAAAATTGAAAGAAGATTGGAGTTATGTTTACGTGAGATGAGTGACAGAATTAAATGCTCTAATCTTTGATGCGATTGTGTTTGGTGTGTGATAATTTTGCCAGTTTGGTATTGGTTCAGGAGGAAGCTGGAAGACTAAAGTTTGTGTGCCTGTGGAATGATGGTATCGATGAGCACATGGTTTGGTATCTAATTCTCTTTCTTGGAACAGTATTTGTTTGCTTCTGAATTTTTATTGTGATTCTTGTTTGCAGCTTTGTTAACCATTTGATGAACTCTGTCAATTTTTTTTCTCAGGTTGATAGGATTGAAGAACATTTTTGCCAGACAATTGCCTAACATGCCTAAGGAGTACATCGTCCGACTTGTGATGGATAGGTAGTTCCCTGGAATCTTCAAAAATTCTATCCTTTCACCTTTTTGGTTTTCGAGTGAAGGAGGACATAGAAATGCTGTAACTTTGTTCCACTGTTATCTACATGTGATTGCCGACTGTTGAAGCTGGTTAACTTTGCATGACTCTCTAGTTATTTTCCCTTCAGATTGGTTTATTTATCTAACAATATTTGTTATTTTATGCTTTTCTGGGTGTCACTGCTTGTATATTCTTTATGGTTTTCAATTCTAATTCCAGGAGTCACAAATCCGTAATGGTAATTAGACGTAATCTGGTAGTTGGTGGGATCACATACCGTCCATATCCCAGGTTGGTTTCAAATATCTTTTATACATTCTTTGTTGTTCTCTACTGACCACAACTGTAACAGCTTGTGATTATTTACCTCTTATAAATGCCATAAGCATTGTGAAATACTCGAAAGTTCTGAATCCACTCATCTTATGATTTTTGTTTGTTTTGGAAACCCAGTTCCCCTCATCACTCACAGTTTTTTTTTTTTTTTCGGGGAAACTGCAGCCAAAAGTTTGGTGAGATAGCTTTTTGTGCTATCACGGCAGATGAACAAGTAAAAGGTTATGGCACAAGACTGATGAATCACTTAAAGCAGCATGCACGGGATGTTGATGGGCTAACACATTTTCTGACCTATGCTGACAACAATGCTGTTGGTTATTTTATCAAACAGGTTTACTTTCTGGATTTGCTACCTTCTGCTGTGGCATTTTTATTCTTCCGGATGCTTTTACAGTGACATGGTCTTTGTTTATAGAGAATGTTGATTGTTCCGAAGTAATCAACAAAAGAGATCTACTTCAAATTGCTTTTCCTGTTAAATTTTCTCTTTCTCCTACACATCTTCTTTTTGTATTCCAAGGTTGTATCAAAGTTTGAATGTATGGTTTGTACCAAACTCTATATTGTAGGGTTTAATCATCCACGGCTTTAACCAGCTTTGTTCAGCTTATCACCTTGATGAAATTATGGTGCATTCACTGTGTCATTGGCTCTAATAACTTTCCGTCTTTCATATTTTCTTTCTTAAATGATATGTATATTGGTAATTTAATACAACTGTCTAAGTTTTGTAAAATGTTACTATCGTTCACTCTAATCTCTGTATCATTATTGGCGTTTCAAATAAATCCTACTTTTCAAAGATTGATTCTTCCAATATTTTGTGCTGTAAAAATTGATTGAGAGAGATAAGTTCTTTTCCTCCCCCTTTTCAGATTTTGGTGGCTGTATAATTAGATACATTATGCATTTTTGTAATGAATGCTAAATTTTATAAACCTGTAGGGTTTTACAAAAGAGATATACTTGGAGAAGGATCGATGGCAAGGGTATGACTGTTGTTTTCTTCAATTGATGTTCCTGCTCTTTTCTCTTCAATCACAATTTTATTTCTTTCCATAAAAGGGACAACTTGGGGATCTGAATTTTCTGTATGCCTGGTAATCCTTTAGTTATTACATACAGTGACACCATATTAACTATGTAACAAAGTGAGGTATGCAATGAAAAAAGGGTAATGTAGGAGTGAAAGTGAAGAAATTGGAACTCCTAGTTCATCTTAGCTTTTATTAAATTGTCCAGCTTCCCCTTTTGTCGAGCTGGTTTTGTGTATCTCATCATGCATCTAATTTATTCATACATCTGTTGCAAATCCAGGTATATTAAGGACTATGATGGAGGTATCCTTATGGAGTGCAAGATTGACCCAAAACTTCCATACACTGATTTATCAACTATGGTCCGTCGTCAAAGGCAGGTTGGATAACGATCTGCCTTGTCCATGCAATGTTCCCTGTGCCTGCACTAAGCTTAAGTCAACTTTTGAATTGTGTGTTAAGTGAATCATGATGAAGGCCAAACAATCTATAAGAATATACTGCCTCTTTCTTGGAGAATATGCTTATGTAGCTCCCTTTCATGGACTCACAAATTCAGAAATAGGTTTCTTTGATTTAATCAAATCTGAAAGTAAGATACTTTGATTGATGCTATTTAGCAATATCTAAATCTGACAAAAATAACATCTCAGTGTTAAGTAAAGATACATCTTTTTTAGGTGTTTTTTTTACCATTTATCTACTGCCATCAACTCTGAAAGCGAGTCTGCTCCAGTTTCTATCTATCCATTTCAAGGAGTCGTTTCCGTTCATGTATTTAGAATTTTACTTTCTGGGCTGGTCTATGTTGTCGTAACTTGTATTTGTTGTTTTGGAGACAATAGGCAATTGATGAGAAGATAAGAGAGCTATCAAATTGTCACATCGTGTACTCGGGGATTGATTTCCAGAAGGTAATAAATTGACATTTCTTGCTCTTAAACTTTCTGTTCCTTTTAATCTATATGTATTTTACATTTATATATATTTCTTGTGTTGAATTCATGCTATTCGCATTCACTCTGTCATAGAGTTTGTCAAAATTTAACTTAGTTTCATCTCTTTCTGATACAGAAAGAAGCTGGTATTCCTAAAAAGATCATCAAAGTTGAGGACATTCCTGGATTGAGTTAGTCCTTAAGCTTCTCTTGTCCGGATTTAACTTTAATTTGTACTTATATTTTTATATAAGGCCTTTCAGCAAATGTGTACGACATCTTTGGAATGTTGACATATCAGTGGGATTTTTTTGTTGTTAATGTGGGTACAGGGGAGGCTGGATGGACCACTGATCAATGGGGGCACTCACGGTTCAATAAATTGAGTACCTCTGCTGACAATGTGACAAATCAAAAATATTGGACTGCTTTGATGCGCTCGCTTTTGAAAGTAAGTTTTGAAATAATTATATTCATCTTGCTTTTTTAGATTATTCTTGTGATTAATGGTGGTCGTTAAGGCACTTGTTCTCCATATGTTTGCAAAAATCTATGATGATTTTTAAAAATTTTGCCTTCCTATAAAGCAGCAAATTGTACTCATGGCCTTGTTCAATCAAATTGCTTATCACTACACCGCCCTGATCATTACATTTTGAGTCAATGCTCAACTTGGGTTTCGTTTCCTGTTATTTTTCATTTTCCATCATAGCAAAGAGATATGTGGTTGTGGTGTTTTATCGGTTGTTTCTTGGTTTTAGAGGCTATCACCCACCTTCTTGACGGTAAAAAACTTCTGTAGGATATTGCTTGTGATTGAGGGGCCAGTGGAACACTGGCTCATCTAAAGTACTATTTTCCTGCATATAGTTTGCATAGAAAACTTGGAGCCAAGCTGTTCTTGAATGATGGCCAAATTTCAGACGCTACTCATGTGCTTTCTTGGCGTACTGTTCGTAATTAAGCTGTTTTCTAGTCGTTTATACTTAATAATTGGTAGCCTTCAATATATGCTTTGAATACTCACCAAATAAAATTTGTTTATAACATTAACAGTCAATGCATGATCACGTTGATGCCTGGCCATTCAAGGAACCGGTCGATGCCCGTGATGTCCCTGATTATTATGATATAATCAAAGATCCGATGGGTAAGATATACACTTCATTCTCGCAAGCTATTTTCTCAATAATGAGCAGACTCAACTTCTTTATTAACTGTTACAACTGTCAAACTATTGTCTCAATAAGACCACTCATAACCCCGCAGATCTGAAAACAATGACCAAAAGAGTGGAGTCAGAGCAATATTATGTGACATTTGAGATGTTCGTGGCAGATGTAAAGAGGATGTTTGCCAACGCACGCACGTACAACTCTCCTGAGACAATTTATTACAAATGTGCAACAAGGCATGCTACCCACTCCACCTGTCCTTTTTCTTTTTCCGTCCCAGTTCCAACTCCATGAGTAGTATTTATTTACGTTGTGCAGGCTGGAAGCCCATTTCGAAAGCAAAGTTCAGGCAGGTCTTCAAGCTGGTGCCAAAATACAGTAGTGACATATACGATGAGTGTACATACAATCCACACCACAATCCCGAGGCTATCGATTTATTATAATGCACTAGTACGTGTATCTCTTATTGTTAATGAATCCTCGTCGGCATAGTCTGTGTAATTTAAACCGTTGTCTGAGCGGATTAGGTTATTGAGCATTTGCCTTTGATTTTAAGTCAAGTTCCCTAATCTTTGATTTTTGGGGATAAGTGGTGATTCTTAATAATCCTTGGTTATTCGTAAATCCTAACAACAGGTTATAAAAGGTAATGGAAAAATCTTATCTATCTAGTCATAAAAGGCGGAAGTGATGATTTTATGTCTTTCACCTGTAGTTTCTGGTTAACTGGACCAGACAGCAGAAAATAGCTGCCTTCCTTTCACATATTTCAAATCCAGCCTCCCATGTTTGAAAGAGAAACCGGATTGCAGAATAATGGCTCTCCTTTTTCTTTCTTAAATTCTAGAAGGTATTGGTTTAACGACCTGAGGACTAAAATAAATCTACATATAACTATATTCCGGTGTAGGATTATAGAATATTGCCTTCATCTGTTTTTTTTGTAGTTCAACTGAGAAGTGCGAACCACTCCCTGATCTGCGTCTGACCACTTTGTAAATTACCTGCTGGCCATTGGACCGGGTCAAACCCCAATTTGATCCGGTCAAGCCTCGTCCAAACTGCTCAATTTAACATGTTTATTTTTACGTTCATCTACAATTTAATCCTCGATTCATGAAAAGAATCAATCCAACGAATTCATATCCTTCGAGAATACACCTCAGTTTATGAACTTTGTTCAAATACAAGTCTGATGTAGGATCCATTTTTGGTTGAACCCATGATGTTCCCATTCTTCGACAAAAAGAAAAGAAAAGATGTTCACATTTCACACAAGCTCGTAGCTACGGCAGGTTTCATTTTTAGGATCTTGTACTAGATTTCAAGAACCTACCACTCAGGTTGTGAAAATTGTACTTTGCGACGCTAAGACTACGGAGAACATAAGGAAAAATAAAAAGAATCCACTGTCCAGAAAGGGCTTTTTATTACCATGAATAAGAAGACCCAGTACAAAACAAAACTAAGTTAATTCTTTAAACCAGTTATTGTAAAAAAAGCCCTGACGTTTTTGCAACAATCTACTTCATTTCTTCAGATTATCATTCGCAACAGTGTGAGGCAGCCCAGGTTCACACACCGGCAACGGCCCGCCTGGACCAACAGTAGGACCAATCTGCTTCTGTACATTGTGCATTGCAGGCATATTCCCCACACTAGGTCCATTGGATGGTAGTTGCATAGGGGTCATTCCCCCCACATTACTTGTTCCATTATCAATGTGTGGATTTGTGGGAAGAGGAACCAGGTTGCTGTTGGGGAAGTTATTGTTCAGCCCCTGGAGATGCGGAGCAGCAGCTGGCATAGGAGGAACTGGCTGGTGAAAGTATTGGTTGGCGTTTGCTTGCATTGGACCAGCATTATTTGCAGATGAATTCATCTGGCCACTGACAAACTGCATTCCCATACCGGGCATATTGGGCCTTGCCAGAATCATAGGGTTCAAACCTGTAACTCGTTTAACTTGCTCCTCGGCCATCTTCACCTGGAAAGTTCATATAACATACATACCTGATAAATTTTATCAGTATAAACAAAAATGAACATTAACAGAGAGTATAGCATTTTACGGCCAAGCAATTTAATAGAAGAACATCTCAAACACTATCAACAATTATGAAGCAACGAGTATAAGCATTGATGACAACCACATGAACTACTTCTACTCAAGCGGTATTATGAATTGCACAAGTTTCCCCCACATCAGGCACATTCATGGCCATGAATGCTTGTGCATACAGATTCACTTGCCTTTGGACATCTTTAAAGGCATACAAAGATTTCAACACAAACATCGTGCCTTGTAACATCACTCCCTGACGCATGAAGTCCGAAAGAAAGTTTAACAATTTCGTTACCAATAATGAGCATATACATACCAATTTCCAACACACTTACAAAGACATTAAATGTCCCAAAAAAAAATAAGCAAGTGCTAAGTAACTTACCTTTGCTCTTAACGTTTCTATATCAGCCTTCAAAATTCTGTTATCAACAGAAGCCTCATCGCACTTTTGATTTATATCAGTGAACCGAGTTAGCAAGGAAGTGCGCTCATCCCTCAGTGCACCAACCTATTTGGTACCATACACAAATATGTTATTTTCTTCAAGAATATAAAAGAACAACAATTCACAGATGAGCACAGGAGAACAGCATAACACAAACCTGTGTTTCAAGGTCAGACAGTTGCTCCTGTTTTCTTCTTCTAGAGCGTCTTGCTGACTCCCGATTTGACTGCATCCTGTGACATTTTCATCGAGACGGAAGCATTTTAAAGGACCAAATTTAAGGGTGAATAGAGTTGCTTACAAAGATACTAATATGCAGAATTTAAGCAGTTCATTCCAAAACTTAACAGGGAGATACACACCCCAGTTGACACACAATCAACATTCACATCTAGAGGAAAAAACAGTAGTTTTACAAGACCATGCAATATCATTAACAGAGTTGGTCTCTCGTCACAAACTCAAGAAAAAACCTACCCACGTGGATTCCTTGAGAGAATAGCGATGAAACCATGCATGGAAACAATATAAAGATTCAAAGGATAAACCAAGAAAACAATCTCATCAGAACCAAGTATTCATGGGTATAACAAACAGCGCCTTACCTCCTTGCACGTTTAGCATCAGCAGGGTCCGCAAGTCCATTAGTTTCTGTTTCTCCTTCAAGGTCATCATCATCAGAATCATCTCTAGATGACCCACTAGTTGCTTGCCTTACGAGCACTTCTTGTTTTCTCTGCACAGCAGGTAAAGCAGGAGCATCAAGTGATCCACCATCAGTCTGACTTTGTTCCCTTAAGGCAGTAGGACCAGTACCTAAATAACAGTTAAAAGTCTTTATGACACTAACTTCAGAATCAAAGTACAAATCAGAGCAGTTAAAAAGTATGAGAAATCACCAAACCAATGTTGATAAGAATCATGAATAAAGCAAAGCCAACCAATCAAACAGTAGTAATACACCTGATGCCAGCAAACGAATATGGAAATCAAAATACGACGTACACAGCTCTACTTGACTAGGACAGAAAATGCAAGGTTGTGGCCTATCAGGCCCCATTTCTGTTATAAGGAATAAAGAAAATCAGGGTTGTATTAATCAGCCCTAACGTAGATTCAGTCACAGCTTCTAAGGTTGCAATGTTTTTCAAGATCACAAACCATATGCAAGTGAAAGTTTCACTTCGTCTCTAAGAGCAATTAAACTATCAGCAATTCGCATTTAACAACGTCAATCATCAGACATTCACGAAATTAAGAACATTTTTTTTTCCTGTAAAGCTACATCGGGAAAGGGTAATCTTACGAAGATTTAGCGATCCCGGCAAAGAATTCATCCTGGCCAGCATTTGATCCTCAGGTACCGGAGGGAAATCTTCGGGTTTTACGCTCGATGCCTGCATTAATCGCGTTATTCCGATCTTCAATTAAAACATCGCAAGGAAGCACCAAAACGGAATCGTATATGCAAGTACGTTACGTACCCGAGACATGGCCACGGCGGCGCAGGCGAGATCGAGCTTGGACTTGAGAAAGGCGCGGTACTCATCGGAGTCGGCCGGGACCGACGGATTGCCGCGATCCAGCAACGGCCGAGGATGGGGAAGAGGATGCTGCTGGTGCAGTTGTTGTTGTTGTTGCTGTTGGAGGTGAGGTTGAGGACGGGAAGGACTGATTTGAGGCTTTTTCACCTCCATGACGTCGTCGTCGAGGAGCTTCGATGAGGCTACCGAGGCGGCGGCGGCGGCCTTGGCCGTGCTTTCGCTGGCGGCAGATGAGGCGGAGGAGGAGGAGGAGCCGGTGAATTCTTCTAGAAACTGCTCCAGCGCCCACTGTGACGCGCTACGGTTCATCGTCGGAGTAGGTTGCCAGAATGGATCGGTGTCGTCCACTGAGAACACACTGTTCATTGATCGATCGTTTCTTCTGCTGTTACGGTTTCGCTCTTCTCTTCTCCAAACGATTCGTTTTGTTAGTTTTTTCGGGTGTCAATTATACTACATTTTTAATCCTAATGACATCGGGGTGTCATAGTTTTTACTGCGCGGTGGCTGTTGACGTCATAATCAGAATAGGACGTAGTCTTTATGCTTGTCTGGAACCCGCGTCTGTCCACTTGGATATGGACACGTGTGCATAAGTTAGTAAAGCTATGGTCTTCTCATTGGAAGAATGATTACTCTGCAAGAAATAATGTGCTGCTGCTTGCTTGGTTTATGGATCTTATCTAATCTGGTATTACATACAAATTTCAACGATCTTTCCCATCCAAAACAAAAGAAGATGTTCACTCTCAGAGAATTCAAGGATGGTGGTGGTTGTAGTACGAATATAGACGCAATCAAAATAGCAGGAAAGGAAACAATAAAAATATTTTTGGACCACAATCCATGTGATGTTAAGTATATATGGTTTAGTGGCTGGAGGCCTTATTTGTATGGGGAAGAAAATTCTGCTTTTTAAGACACGTAATTATCTTATTGAAATTTTCTCGTTCGTATGTATAACATGATCATGATTAAAATTTAGCGTCGAGGGGTGCGTCTGGCGTTGTTATCGCTCTCTCACACAATCCAACAAACCATTATGTCCTTAACTTAACGGGGGTTTTATGAAGATTTGTAACACATGACATATGTTAACAAATAAAGTTTGGAAATCTGGAGTATTTTATCAATTGAATTGTGATTCTGTCCGGTTTGGGAAATGAAGCACTGTGTAAAAAATTAAAATGACATTAAAGATCCGTTGTTATTCCTTAAAAGTGGGTTAGCCCGGGATATCAATGAGAAAGCAAAAAAAAGATATACTCAGACAACTAGATTTCTCACCGAGATTTTCATAGTGTTGGAAAAAAAAATGTTTCAGCAATAAATTATAGCAATGGTAATGTAATAGCATTTGAACAAATTAAATAGCTGATGCATGTTTAATTTCCGAAGGAAGCGCATTTGTAATCTCGTTTAGTACAGGAAACCTTGTTCACAATTTACTTAACCCACACGTCACTTTTTTTTTTGTTTTCTAAAAGAGATAGATTAAGGGACCTTTATTATTATTTTTTTTGTTTTACATTTTATAGATGTTTTCGATTGATAAATAAATTTGAGGAAACGTATGAACCAGATTGAAATATCTTTTTTTCCCAGTTTATAGTTTTCGATTCGGAGACTTGCAATCGAAGGTTGAAAAAGCTTGAACGATTACCAATCTTGAGGAAAATTTTCCCATTTTCGTACTTTCGAATTGACATCATTATCATCATGTCAAATTTTGATAATTAAGGACTTCGAAGAACTCTTTCGAAAAAGAAAAAGGACCTCGAACAGAAAACGACAGCGTTATTTAACATTGCACAATTTTAAGTCTTAACTCCCGGCGCAGCAATTATTTATCGTCGTGTGTCCCAAAAGGCAAAAAACAAGAGTAACAAAACTGACTATCGACATAAAACGGTGCGTTTAGGGAGAAGTCATCAATTATACGATCTCATCATATCATGCTCCTCCACGTTGTTCCATCTCACTCCACAACGGCATTTCCCCTTTCTCATTTCTTCCATTTCTTTTTTTTTTTTTTATTACAGAGAATTTTTCCCCTCGGTGATAATTGATTCACCAACTGAGTAATCGAACATCGCTAACCAAACCGAAATCATCGAGTTAGACGAAGGTACTGATTTCTCCCTCCTATCGCGATCTGTGTGTCTCTGAAAGCTCTACTGCTCGGTTTCAAGTCCTTCAATCTCTGCTCACACTCACCGTCGGTTGAAATCTGAATCCGACGGCGTATGTGTAAACGTCACCGTTTTACGCGAAGATCTCTAATTTTGTTTTTTTTTTTTTGGTATTGCTGGTTTTTCTGTGATGGCAGTGGTAGCTAAATGGCTAACAGAGCTCAAATCCCTACCAGCAACTCTGCGCTCATTGCCATGATCGCCGATGAGGTGGGGAAGATCACTTGCGTTCATGAATCGTTGATGATTTACACTTTTTTTTTTCCTGTATTTTGGCATGGGATTGGGGTTTATATTTTCCGATGTTAGTTTTATAAATTTTATGTTTGATTTAATTGTTTGTAGGATACGGTTGTTGGACTTTTGATGGCTGGCGTGGGTAATGTTGACTTGCGGAGAAAGACCAATTACCTCATTGTGGACTCAAGTATGGTTTTCTTTTAACTATGGATGTTGTTTCCCTTTGCTTTCGATTAGGATGCCATGTGGAATGTGGTTGTTGTTGTTAATGATTTTGTGATCTGCTCGATGGTTGATGATGCACCCTTCGTGCTTGTGTTAAACCTGTGGTTGTCTTGGCATTGATGGACCATTAGTATTTGGTTTTCTGCGAGCTTTTGGATTTTAGGTGTAGTAGTTTAAGACTGGGAGTCATGTGGCAGTAAACAGAATCAGCACTTGTGATTACTTCTTAATTCTCTTCCCTCTCTTCTCTTTTTGTTCTTGATGTGCATCATTTTCAGAACGTCTGATATTGGAACTTGAAACCCTTTCAATTGCCATCGGAACTGTTATAGTCTGAATACTCATAAGTTCGATACCATTGATGTCCAATAGCTTTGATAGTAATAGTTGGATCTACTACTACCTCGCCCATTAAGTATAAAAGAGCAAATGATGTTATAACAATAAACATGAGGATGAGACTAGGAAAGATGGTCCAAATAATGTCGATAGTAGTTCCATGAACAATTCTTTGCCAAATTGGTTTTTTTTTTTTTTTTTAATATATAATGGAAATGCCATAAATCGCTAACCAAGATCCGTAATACGAAAAACAAAATCAGAATGAGGAAGAAAAAGAGGCGTGATGTTTGGCAGCATTTCTTTCGTTTTGCTGAAAATTCGAATCCGAAATATACTAGGGGTTTGATCTCCTTCTGATATGTGCCTTTTCATCTGATGGAGAGTTGGCTTTATTCTTTAGGGGACTCCCTTTTCCTTTTCCATTTGTAATTTTTCGAATAAAAGAGGTAGCCATTTTGTTAGAGAATTTGGAATTGATCATTTTAGATGCAACACCAAGAGAAGGATAAGGAAAAGCATATGTAGATTTGATGTTCTATTGTATTCTTTGAATTCAAAATTGACTCTTCCGGTCTATTTAGACACTTAATTTTGTGTGGAATTTATGTTCTTTTTTCAAAGTTGATTATTGTTCTGTTCTTATTTGGCTCAATGAAATTCCATTTACTTTTCCTGACAGAAACAACTGTGAAACAAGTTGAAGATGCATTTAAAGAGTTTACAACCAGAGACGATATTGCAATAGTTCTGATCAGTCAATATGTAAGTTGTGTCTTGTCCTCAACACTTTTCAAATAGTTCCTCTTGATTTTTATATCTTTATTGGTGAATCTTGTCACTAAATTTCAACTGCTTGCTGCTGGATATATGAAAGGATGTCAAATTTTTCACTGAGCAGTTGATTTGCGAAAGAATGTTTGAACTTTTTTCACTTGTGGAAGAGGTTTAATACATTGTAACTTGCATTTGGTCTGTTGAGAATTGTGACAGCACGGCCTTTCTTTTCCAATCATCATCCATGAAAGAAACATAGGTGTGAGAAACGTATCAAGAACTCTATATCGATTAAATGGCTAAGTTAGGTTGTCTACTTTTGAGGTTTGGGCAATTGAGTCTTCCTCGTTTTCTATGGGACATGTTGCCTAATGGCAACTAGCACCTAATAATGAAGATAGCATGCTAGCCTGGAGTTCCCCCATTGGGGGGTAATGAGTCACTCAGCTACACACCCATATGTCTAGGCAGTCATTGTCTTGATGCAGTACTATGGATAGAAGGATGCTTAAGTACTCTGTAGCTCACCTCAGATGTACAGGATTATGTTCAGATCTGTCAAACTCAATTGAGAAAGAGACTTTTGAGGTTTCAGTTTTGGACTTCATTTATAGAGCTTGCTTGCTTTTCACTTCATTATACTTTCACTTTGGTTTCTTATAGGCTTGATGAATTATCATATCAAGTTTATCAGTTCCCGTCTGATAGGGAATTGGAAAATGAGCATACGGCTTCCTTGTTCTTCTGCATTTTCTTTACCTGGTTTAGGAGTGACCCCGAAATGTGTTTTCAGGTTGCAAATATGATAAGGTTCTTGGTTGATAGTTACAACAAGCCAGTTCCAGCAATTCTGGAGATTCCTTCAAAAGATCACCCGTATGATCCTGCACAGGACTCTGTTCTTTCACGAGTGAAGTACCTCTTCTCTGCCGAATCAGTGGCATCTGGGAGGCGCTAGGGAAAACATTCCAGCCCGACTCTTATCTGTCTTTTTGCCTTGTATTTCTTCTCAAGTACACAGTGTGGATAATTCTTTTTTGTTCGCATATTATTTCTCATCATCTTGTAGTCATATGAGTTTGTGGGTATTATTAGTTCGAATAAGTGATACCAGTGAGATAACCAGAGCAAATTTGCGTTTTGTAACAGATAATTGAATTCCATACTTAATGGTTTTTCACCCGCAACTTACTATGCGCCGAAGGGGATGGCTTTTTATGAGCTTGAAGGTGGATCAAGAACTGTGGCGTTATGCATAGGGGCCTTTTCCAAGTGGAGGAAGCTAGGGTCGCAGATAGATTATGCAATTTGGAAAAAAAATGCTGTTGAAATAATGGTTGGAGTGGTGATAAGCAAACGATTATTCAGTAGGTACCTGCTTAGACTAGGTTCTCATCTCTATCTCATCGTGGCATTTTAAAACTTGATAAATTGTATTATGTTCAAGTTATAAGTGGTATGCCTACTAGTACTTATACCCGACATCGCAACCCGACGACACGGTGGCCAGTATATGTTTCGAGAAAGTTAAGAGAGAGCAGATTTACAAGTTGTGAGCTCGGCTAGGGTGAGAGGGGTGGAACCGGCTGCGCGCTTTGTGGGCATCGATTTTATGTCCCGTTTGGTGATTATTGATTGATCCAGGCCCATGACCAGTGACGAAATAAAAGTGAAGTTAACTTATCAAACATTAACAACGAAATAAGTATTTATAGTCTTCTGTACATGAAATAATTACTTACATGACTACAAAAATTAATTTATGTTAATCGATTATTCCATTTATTTAATCAAAGTTTAATACATGATTGATTGTTTATTTTATTTAAAGTTCCTTAACACTATAGCCTCCACATGGACACAATGATGCTTTTTATTTATTTTCTATATTATTTATTTTATTTTATTTTTTGCCATCTGTTCTTTCTAACAACCTCCTCCTCATTGATGCATTCGCCAACAGGGTTTTCCACTGTTTTCCATGTCAGGCTCCCAGATATGTTTGCAGAGAAAAGTTTCACATCTGTTGTCAAATTGAAACTCAGATTGCTGCGTGTACTAGTTATGCCCTTTTGATGGTTGCTGCAATTATTTCCGTCCATTCTGTTTGATGTAGCAAATTCCTTTATTTGGGTGGCAAAAGGGTAAGCGAATTAAAATAATTTTGGGGAAATTATGTATGATGAGTTTGTTATTTTTTTCTTACTCTTTGTAAACATTTTTTTTTTTGAAACGACGTGTGGTAAACTTCTGGCAAATGGTTTGATATTAATTATAATCTTAAGTGTAACAAAGGAAAATCATTATTACTTTATTTAATTTCCCAGGAAAGGGTCTTTGAGTTAGAAAATGGGATTTGGTTCAACAAGAGGAAATGTACGGGTTAAATACATGTTTGGCCCCTTACTATATTTAAATGATAAAAATAATTCCTCCACCCCAATTACAATTAATTATATCTTTCTATTCCTTCTTTGTTATGTTGCTATTTCCCCCGAATCTATCCTTGCGATGTGCATAATACATAAAAATAAAATTATTCTCTTGAAGAAAATCTTGTCAGGTGCTTATACTCTTATTTTGGAGAGATGACAAGTAGGTTAAAAGCTGATTTACTCTCTCAATAGTAAGGCTGCTGGATGTATAACAATCATCTGTTATATAATGGAAAAATGCTCCCCAGGAACACTTTCTCAAGTTTTCAAATGTTGTTTCGTTCTCTCTTCCTTGCATGTAGTCACTAAGATACATGTATTTGAATGGTTTTTACTGCGTATAAAGGTGATGCTAGTTTTTCTAATGAACTTTTTAAACTTTGTCGACTTCTGATATGTTTTCTCAAACATACTGGAATGTGTGCTTTTTTTTTTTTTGTGAGGATCAAATCAAAACTTTTCATAGCATAACCAGCTAGGAAACATTCCTAACAAAGTAGATCAAGATGCTAACAATTTTTATTTTGGTCCTTTTTTACTTAAGCCATCGTTGTAACCAGAAGTTTTGCCTTCCTCATGTCCTTGTTTTCTCTTCAGTATGTTGCATACATTGGATTATATCTGTCAAGCATTCGAGCGATTGTTTTTAGTATTGGTCAGATTACGAATCAAATATTTCTCATTTGTATTTGCTGCATGCATTAAGCGGTCATGTGCTTGCCTCATATAAATTACAAAACGTTTTATAGGGTCCAGCATTTAAATTAGTTAGTCTTTCCGGAGAGACACATAACCATGTGGTCTTTTTTTGCCTGCAAGTTTCTTGGTTATTGAGACGCCCCGACCCGAATTTACCGTACACAGTAAACGCAGGCCGGAACTGTGACAACCCAACCAAAATAGGACCAGCATACAGTGTGAACTACGATAACTCGGCCCAACGGCCCAATATAGTAAAACAACATAATTAACAAATCCGGCCCAATGACCCAACATTATTAAAAACATGCACAGCGGAAGACTTTAAATAACTCACTAACACTGTATGCGACACATGCAAACTATGGATCCAAGCCCGTCCAAGGGATATCGCTGCAGCCTGTCTGGAATGCATCAACCTGTACAATGAACAACTCATCCTACGGGATGAAAGCCCGCAGGTGAGGGGTGAGTCCGAAGTGCTCACGACAATGGAAAGACGATCAATATGGACACTAAAAATTACTCAAGGTCAACCAAACCAAAAGACCCGACCCAAAAACGGTCCAAGACCAAAAAGACTCAAATAAAATCAATTATCCAATTTTATCTTACCGGGCCCCGTCAAAAAAGAACCCAGGGATAGACATCCCAAAAATAACAAACCGGGATAGACATCCCAAGCATAGACATGCTTATCACACGAACCCAGATCATGGCCACCACAAAACAGTCTCTAACCATCCGGTCGTACCTCTACTTACCACGTGACAATTATATTACCGTCATTAAAAACCAAGTCACAGGGATCGACATCCCTAACCAAAGTACCGAGGATCGACATCCTCATCACAATTCATTAATTATCCATTATTACTTAATCCAAAAGACACAGAAATTCGATACGGGGATAAACATCCCAAATATAACAAACACGCACCGGGATAGACATCCCGAGCCAAAACACAACAAAAGCACAGCATCCAACAATGCAACAACACCAAACACAATAACCGGGTAATAAGGCACATATTGAAGGAAATCCATCCTCACCTTGGCCGATTACTCAACTTCGGAAACTATGACCGGTACGACGCCGGCTCCTCGGGAAACTCCCCGATATCCGAACCTAAACAACATAACAACATATACACATAAATGCACATAAGAGTATGTCATGATGCCAATATTACGAATTAATCCCATCCCGATTACTTATCCTTTATTATTTTCTTTTTATCGAAAGTAATTTACCGAACGTATTTCCGATTATAATTTTGGTACCATATTTTAATTAAAATCTCTTTCCAAAATAATTTCCATAAAATAATTATAATTTCCCAAAATAATAATTACTATAATTTTCCAGAAAAAAATAATAAGCTATTTATAATTTCTAGAAAATATTTATAGTATCTATCTTTTCTAAATATATATACAGTTTAATTTTCCAACACAAGATATAATTAACTTAAATTTACAAAATACATATTTATATACAGATAACAAAATCATAATTTTTCAGACGAAATAAGCATATTAAATTTACAGAAATTAATTTCAAGTTACATATATATATTTTTCCAATTAATAATAGTTTCCCAAAACATAATCTTAATTATTTATCCAAGTAAATATATCTATATTTTTCTGAAAATATCAGAATTAAATTGGCAGTAATTTACTCAAAATAATTATATATTTTTTTCCAAAAATAAATACCAGAATTATTATATATAAAGATTTATATATATTTATATATTTAAAAAAAATAAATGAAACAATCCAACCCGTCAACCCAGGCGCGACCCGGCCGTTGGAAACGGGTCGGAAACCCGGCCTCACCTCGGGTTAGGCGATGGCGGCGCGACGGCAGGCGTGAGGAGGGAAAGGCGAACCTAGCAGAGGACGCGGCGGACGAGGACGACTCCTCAGGCGGCGGAAGGAAGCGCTGGCGTCGTCGACGGGCTGAGCAGGAGGCGGAGGAAGCAGATCCATGGGTCTGCAGGCGGGTCGTCGGCGCGTCCCGGCGAGTCTCGCGGCGGAACTCGGCGGCGACAGCTGGGGTGAGGTCGCGACGAGCCGGCGAAGGTGATGGTGTGGGCGGTGCGGCGCGATACGGCGTAGATCGGGCCGGCGTGCACAGTAACCAGGCGGGTGGCAAACTGTTCCGGGTTTTCTGATTTTCTTCCTTCTTTTTTTTTCTTTTTCTGTTTCTATTTTTCTCTCTTTTTTTTTCCGATTCCATTTCTCAGTTCTTTTTTTTCTTTTCCCACTTCCTCTCTTTTTTTTTCTTTCTGTTTCTTTTTTTCTCCCTCATTTCTATTTTTTTTCTTTCCTTTTTTTTTATATTTTTTTTCTTTTTCCTCTCCCTCTTCTGCTTTCTTCCTTAAATAAACGGTGGATTACTGTTAATCATGTGATTAACAATAATGCAGGCGGGTCCGATTCAGACCAGAAAATAACTGATACCCCCTTAGTTATTTTCCGGTGTGATTTTCCGAGAAATTCCGAAACCCGAAAAATACCAACTTAGGCCCGAAAAATCCACGGAAAAATCACGAGTGCGGGAAAACCCTCGGTTTCGAAAAACGACTCCCGATTTACCTTGAATTAATTACCCAAGATTAATTCAACAGTAAATCACGGTAAATAGACTTTTACAGTCCGGTAAAAATCCAAATTTTTTACCCGGGCTGTTACAGTTATAGTGGAAAAAGAAGCTTTCTGCAACACCTTCTCATATTTGTAACTGCTTATTTCTAATTTGCTTGCATGTAATTAATCGTCATGATTTGCAGATTAGTGTGCCTTTAACTGTGAGTTTAAATGATGTTGGTTCTCTGATTCAACTTTGTGTACTTTTGCTATCCTTTATGAGGTATATATACTGGAGTAGCATATTTTTTTCCCCAGTTAAAATTTGGTGCCATTCTAGTTAGTTAGCTTTCCTTTCTCACGTCATTTCTTTGTCTTGTATATATATGTTGCATTTATGGAATATATATTTCAAACATTGGAGATTTGGAGTGATTGCTTCTAATTCAATCCCTAGTTAAATGACGAACCACTCATTTCACAGCTGTTTTAGAAATTCATTAACTTGTTGTATGTGCCAGAGCTCTTGTAGAAAAAGTATACATTTATCTAGAACTTTCAGTTCCTACAACATGATGCATTCTAGAAGAGCTTCTTATAGCTCCCCTCGTAGTTGGTTATGTGAAGATATAAAGAGTATAGTAATGTGCTTGCAGATGATCTAAAAGGATCCGATATTGTGGTGGAAGCTATCATGGAGGCTTAGGGGGCTCGGATACCAGAAATTTTTTTGCATGGCTGGAAAATCATATAAAGCATGAATCCGACATTACATAGTTCTACTCTGTTTAATTGTTTGTATGCATAGCTGTAGGCAATTAAAGACAGCAAGAGAAAGCACTGCATGATTTTTCTCGTCGGGATGCAGCTTTAAAACGTTTCATACATTTTGATGGGAAGCCTCTGAAAAACCATGGCTGGGTAAGCAAGGAAAAAGAGACTCTAAAAGGCACTTTCGCTAATTTGTTACAATAATTTGTCTTCATGTTTTATGCACTTGGGCACCAGCTGGTAAGGCTAGCTTGTAAGCAACTTCTCCAACCTTGTCAAGCACCTTGTAAGGCCCAAAATAGCGTTGAGACAACTTCTGGTTTGGTCGCCTTACAACTGAAGTCTGACGGTAAGGCTGAAGTTTCAAGAAAACCCAATCCCCAACCTCGAATACCTTCTCTACACGATGCTTGTCAGCCATATTCTTCATCCTCACTTGAGCTTTAGTCAACTGCTCCTTCAACAAGGTGATAACAGCCTCTCGGTCACGCAATACAACATCAACTGCAACATTATCACTATCCCCAGGTAAGTAAGGACATGAAACTGGTGGATCAATCCCATACAAGGCACGGAAAGGTGAAGTCTGAAGAGTAGAGTGCTAAGTTGTGTTATACCACCACTCTGCACAACTCAACCACTTAGCCCAAGTAGACGGTTCAACACCCGACATGCACCTCAAATATTGCTCCAAGCAGCAATTTACTACCTCAGTTTGCCCATCAGTTTGAGGATGGTAAGCTGGAGAGAAATGAAGATCTACTCTCTGGACCCGGAACAACTCAGTCCAAAAATTGCTAAGGAAGATAGCATCCCTATCAGAGACAATAACAGTAGGTAAGCCATGCAATTTAGTGACTTGGTCATGGAACACCTTAGCCACCGTAGCTGCTGTATATGGATGAGGAAGAGCGCAAAAATGAGCATATTTGGTCAAACGATCCACTACCACCAGAATGACCTCTTTACCTTCCGAGCCCGGCAACCCTTCAATAAAATCCATAGGAACATGGGAAAAAAGTGCATTTGGTATAGGCAAGGGCTGCAGCAACCCAGAATAAGCACTTCTATCATATTTATTGCATTGGCAGGTAACACAAGTCCGAACAAATTCCCTAACATCCTTACTCAACCCTTTCCAAAATAATAATGAGCTGATGCGCTTGATGGTAGGTAATACACCAGAATGACCAGCCCACGCACTAGAATGAAATAGCTCAATTATGTTCTTCCGTAAGTGCACATCCTTCCCCACAACCAATTTTCCTTTCCTACTATAACTCTCTTATAGTATAAAAGTCAGCAAATTAATAGAATTACCTTCTTTATTAAATATATAATTTAATCTTTTAATTTATTATTCTTTTCCATGATTTAGAAAATATCTTTGTATTAATAATAATAAATATATAATTTAATGTTTTAATTTATTATTCTTTTGCATGATTTAGAAAATATCTTCGTATTAATAATAATAAATTTTAGAATGTAATCATAATAATATATTACTATATCATGTCAAAATACATTAAAAAAAATAATAATCTAATTTAATAATTTCTATTTACACCATTAATTTATTATTTTTTATTTGAAAAATTATTAATATTAAAAGATAATTATATTTATTATATATTACCGTGCTATCGCAGAAAAACTAGTACAACCAAAAAAAAAAAAAAGGGGGCAAAATGAAAAGACCACTGGACTAGCATTTCTAAAGTCGGTCCCTCGCAAAGTCAAAACGCGCCGTCCTACAAATTAAACAAAGAAGCATTTGGGCCGGTCTAGCAGTGTTGTTGGATTGGATTTTGATCCAATGGAATTTTATTTGAAAATTATTTGGGCCCTGTTGTTTATCTAAATAGCCCGCCAAATAAGTAGCTTAGCTTTAAAGCTAAGCGTAAATAACCGCCACTGGGGGTCTATTTAACCAAGGATTAAACCCACCCCCATCCATTCATTCATTCATTCTTGTTATTGTTAATAGAAAAAAGAAATAGCCCCTTACCCAGCAGCCTCAGGCTCAGCGATTTACACAACACCAAGGCACCAAGCTTAGCTTCACCGCTGATGGAGCCTTCCCCTCTTCCCCCTCCTCCTTCCCTCTTTCCTCCTCCTGAATTGTTGAAAGAGAGTGACTTTCTTCTCGGTGTTTTCTTTCCGACTCCACCCCCACCGCCACCACCGGTAACACCGAATGTCTGGGCTGGCATCACTGATGCTCCTCCCTATACCTGTGCGAATCCTCGCCAGAATCAAGTTTATCGTAATCCATGGCGTCCTGACATCGTCTGCCCTGTTCAGATTGCTGAGAAGTTGAATTGGGAGAAATTATTTCGTGAATTTGGGGAGGATTATGCATATGGTGCGGCCTTTGATAAGAGAAGGTTTGTCGAGGAAGGAAATCCCCGGTATCGTCCTCAAGTTTTTATGGAGTCTTCAAAGATGGCCGTCCAATCCTACAACCGTACACACCTGGGTTCTGAAATTGAGCTTGTCGAACCTGTTGGGGGCAAGATTATCCGGTCCGGACACACCGGCTGGGAGCATTTCAACTTCCGTGCCAAGTCTAAAAACCCAGATGCTGCTGCTGATCAATCAGTCCGTCTCTTCTTTGGTGAGAGATATCTTGGCAAGAGACTAGTCGACTCCAATGGTGTGCCTTATGAAGGATGTGTTGTAGGAGAGCGAGAAATCACTAAATGCACCGAGCTAGAAGATTTGTTGCACAACTCAACTCACATCAATCGTATTGGAGCAGCACATTTAGTAACTTGTTGTGCCCACGGTTGCCACCCATTGGACAATATTATCCACCCATTGGACAATTTTCTCCGCAACCCCTCCTCATCCATGGTGTTTTCAGACAACCTTGATTATGAACCCCGAGCTAGGGGAACAAAACGGTGTCGGTGATTTTGGGTGGGTTTTCTTTTTGAATGATTGAAGCTTAAGATATGTATGGATAAATGATGTATTGGCAATCATCCATTGTTGAAATGAATTGATTTGTATGCTTGGATCCCTTTCTTTTTTTACCACAAGCGCTCATACATTGTTCCCCTTTATTTGCTTCCGGATGATTTTGCTTTCTTGTAATCAACTATCCTATTGTCAGCCTTGTTTATTTGCTTAAATAACTCTGCTTTTTTTCAAGCTGTTGAAAAAATTACAATGGATTACCTTCCTGCAAAATTTGTAAACTAGAGAATAATAAGTTTTCTGATAAGGCGCTTGAACAGTTCAATCCCGGCCCCCTAGCAGCAATGTGCACCGCCAAATCATGATTAAATCCCCCATCCATCCTAATCCTCACGGTTTGATGCGTTGTCCAAGCTTTTCAGTTCTGTGTTTTTTTGGTTTGAATAGAAAGTAATTTCCAATTACCAGCTGATGTAAAACAGAATCAGGGGTAGCAATCTTTATTGATATTGTATTGATTGAGTACATGGTATGATTTGAATGTCACAGTAGGAAATCGGAAAGAGAGGAGAAAACTCCCGTTCGAGAGAGTGAGAGGAGGAGAATGGTCCAAAAGTCCTTCAAATTATCTGGTTTGAGGGCATTTATTGAGGGTCAATCCAGCCACGTGTCGCGCCATTATTGGTTACAATTGGATTTCTCTTGGATAAGCTCGGGTTTTCTTCGGATAAGTCGGTGTGATGATTTCCCGGGCCTCCAGTTCCTGGACCTAATACGTGGGTCCTGGGCCTCTAGGTCCTTTCGCCTTGGGCTGCCTTAAGGGCCTGGTCTTAGGGCCTTGCTCACGATTCTTGGGCCTCATACATCTTTAGGCCCGGCCTCAGTTATTATCCATTGGGCCTGTTCACGGGCATAGGCCCATTTATATTAAGAGCTCCCCAAATGGTCGAGCTTGAGAGCTCGGGCATTTGAATCTTCTAGGCAACATGATACGCTTTGGCCGCTTCCCCATGTTGTTTCGGGAAACATTTATCCTGCATTTTGTATTGGCCCAAATTCTTTGGAAGGTCCTAGCTCCCAGTCTGCTTGAGCTTATTCATTCCTAAGCTCCTCATGACCTCTTTCCATGAATGGGTCCTCCTGACGACCTCGGAGTATCCAACTCCAGCTCCCGGTATTGGGTACTTCATAAACTCAAGGTCCTTCAGTCGTTGCTCCATTCCTCTTGGATGTTAGTGCCTCTTCATTTTTCTTCAAACAGGTCCTTGTAGGCATTTTATGCTTTCCCACCTGGTTGCTGCCCATCCTGGACCTTCACGCTACAGTTTCCTTTGTTGCAAGCTTTAGTGTTCAGCTTAAGCTCCCGGCCTCTTTGTTTTAGCACCTCTTTGGGTTTCTGCTAGCAATCATCTCATAATGTTGGCCTTTGTTTGTTCATGG